>BQNB010145894.1:0-16650 GCA_026074375.1 Tanacetum coccineum
TATCTTGTGCTGTTGATCTTGAAGTAACATGCCCCGGATCCTTATTCCGCTGCGACCCATTTTGGGGGTGTTACATTTGTTTTCTCTTTGACAAGACCTTCTTAATGTGACTTAGTTAAAAGACTCTGTTTAACTAACTCATCGTGTTTCTCTTGGACAACTGAAATTTCGTAGGCTTTAAGTTTTAAACCCTCTTTTATGTCAATGTCCTTTTGAGCTAATAGTCCTAGAGTTTCATTTAACTTACGTTTAAGTTTGTTATAATCAATGGTACGTTCATTAAAGGCCATGTACTTCTCAAGCTTAGTCTGTTTGTTTTGAAGTGCAACTAGACAACTATCCCGAATACTATTAGATTCCCCCAAAGTTCTACTAGTTTCCGCAAGAATAGATTTGCACTCAGTCAATTCTTGAGTTAGTGATGCGTTTGCTTTCTTTAATTGCTTTTGAATCTTTTTATTTTCATCGACATCAAGTTTTAAATTTGCAATTAAATTAGTAAGCGCAACACGCTCATCATCACATTCTACAGCATTTTGGTCATTCTGAATATCATTATCACACATATCCGATGAATCAGGAATGACATTACTATCACCCGTTTCCACTACACATGTGTTACTAATGGATTTAGATTGCTCATAATGTTGTATTTCATTGGCAAACACATTATATCCAATATCGTATTGTACCTGTTCCAATGGCTCAGAATTAGTGCATGAGTCTGCATTAGGAACCTCCTGGATCTTTGCCATATAGATGTAATGTGCTTCTAACTCTTGTTCATTAATCTCTTCATCCGTGTCTGCTAGCTAGTCAGATTGCTCTGCTTGAAGTTGAACACTTTTCTCAGCTTGTTTACACAGCAACATCTTTTCCTTGTGATACGTAGAGTCTTTAACCCATTTTGGATTTCTACATTCCATAGCAAAATGACCAAATTCCTTGTAGTTGAAACACTGTATCACAGACTGCTTCACTACTTGACCACCTACAGTTTCCCTAGCCCCAACAATAGTCATTGTCCTCTGATTCCTAAACTGTCCAGACTGATTGTCATTCTTGTACCTTAGAGTAGTATCCACATTCTTGTTTCTGGTGATTGAGGAAGTTCTGAGGTTGTTGTTGGTAGGTTTGTAGATCTTCCTGAAATACTTTGCTATGAGTGCCAAATTCTTCTGCATTTCCTTATCCTTCTAAGCTTGTTCATGATCACTGTCTTCTTTAGAAGCTGATTCAGATGGAGGTGTGATTGGTTTGGCTATCTCTTTGCCTTTGCGTCTTGTAGTTGCATGATATCTGGTTGGAAGTGAGGCTTTTGATGTTGGTGCATATGATTTGTGAGACTTTAATGTTTGATAATAAGGATCTTGATGTGTTTGAGCAGTAGCAACAAGTGCTAACGGGTTAGCATTCTTGGCCATTCTTTCAGCACAGAGTTCATTAACTTCCTTTTGATATTGTTTCAAAATGTCAAAGAGTTTTTGATATGAAACTTCATCAAGCTTGTGTTGTTTCTTGACAATTGTGACAAACCTTGACCATTCTGGTTGAAGTTGTTGAAGAAATTGAATATTGACTTGCATTTTATCAACTGTCAAATTGTTTCTGATCATTTCTGTCATCGGCTTGTAAAACCTTGTGTAATATGACTCAATTGTTTCTCCATCGTGAGAGGTGAATTTTCCAAATTCCCAAAATAAGTTTGTCTTGACATCTTGAATGTTGAGGGATTTACCTTGTTGTAGCCTTTCGACAGCTTCCTACATTTCATGAGCTGTCTTGCATGCATCAACAGTTGAGTATATTTCATCTCCAATTCCAATCAATATCAAATGGATTGCTTCCTTTTTTGATTCATAATGGTCTTTGTTTTCAGGTGACATAGTTAAGATTGTCTCAACTGTTGTTTTTGGGTTTTAGAAGTTTCTACAACTTAGTGCTGCTACTTATACAAGTTACTACTGCTAGTTCTACTTAGTGCTGCTAATGAAGAATGCTAAAGATTCAAGAAAATAGACTAAGTAGTTAGTACTGTTAGTTATAAATAGTTAGTACTGCCAGTACATTGTTAGTATTGCCAGTATAGTTAGTGTTGTTAGTACTGCTAGTTAATACTGTTAGGAGATATGCATAAGTTATTATAGGAATAGATATGCATTATCTCTTCACACATTTTGTAAGCCCATTAGGGTTTTCCTTGGTGTATAAAAGGAACCCTATGGCATTAGTTAGAGAGATATAAGTTTCATATACAAGTTTCACAAATAGTCATAGTTAGTGATCTGTAACTTAGCAGATTAATAGTAATCAAAGTTCTGTTTTATTCATTGATCTTCTTAGCAGTATAAGTTAGTTTCCGCATAACTTATATTGTTCATAGTCATTGTTTCTCTTGTAGTTAGTTTGGATCTATACAAATTGGCTACCACCCTTAATAGGCTAGAAAGATCTATTCAGATTGGGATCAACAAGTGGTATCAGAGCTTGTTGATAAAATCTGAGTAAGAAGAACCAAAACATATCAGTTATAAACCTTTACCTTTCTGATCTATTCAATGGCAGGATCAAATGATGAAAATCCACCACCACAAACACCAACACAACAAGCCCCTCACACTGTGTCAACCATTAAACTCCCTATTATGAAGAAAGGTGTGTATGACATTTGGGCCATGAAAATGGAACATTACTTGAGCCATACTGACTATCCTATATGGGAATTCATACAAAAGGGAAATGGTCCTGTAAGTGTCTTAACAGATACAAATGGAGTAATAAAGGTTCTGCCTCCTAAAATTGTTGAAGAAATTTTAGCCAGAGAAAGAGAAAGAAAAGCAAGGACCACCTTGCTTATGGCTTTACCAAAAGATCATTTAGGAAAATTTCATGAGATGAATGATGCTAAAGATATGTGGGATGCTATCAAATCCAGATTTGGTGTCAATGATGAATCAAAGAAGATGCAGAAATACATTTTAAAGCAACAATTTGAAGGCTTTTCTGTATCCAACTCAAAAGGACGGATTGCACAAAGGTTATGACAGGTTTCAGAGTCTTCTGAGTCAACTTGAGATTCATGGTGCAGGCGTCTCCACTGAAGATGCAAATCAGAAGTTCCTTAGATCTTTACCTTCTTCCTGGTCTCAAGTATCCTTAGTCATGAGGACCAAACCAGGAGTGGACAGTCTTAGTTTTGATGATCTCTATAACAATCTTAGAGTCTTTGAGTCTGATGTTAAAGGCTCTACTGGATCATCTTCTAGTGCACAGAATGTCGCCTTTGTTTCTTCTGAAAGCACTAGCAGTACTAATGATGTTAGTACTGCTTATGGTGTTTCTACTTCTTCTGGCTACAACTCACAAAGGGAAAACTCTTCATCATACACTGATGAACTCATGTACTCTTTCTTTGCTAATCAATCCAGTGGTCCACATTTGGATCATGAGGATCTGGAGCAGCTTGATAAGTTTGATTTAAAAGAGATGGACTTGAAATGCCAAGTAGCTATGATTTCAATGAGATTGAAGAAGTTTTACAAGAAGACAGGTAAAAGGCTGCAGTTATGCCAGGAACCAGTTGCTTGACAAGACCAAGGTTTGAGTATGCTTCAATTGCCACAACACAGGGAACTTTGCTAGAGAGTGCAGATCAAAAGGAAATCAAGAAAGCAGAAGAAGAGATGTAGGGAACACTGGATATAGAGCAAAAGACAATGGGAGGAGACCTAGAAAATAGGAGGAACCTAAAGCCTTGGTAACTCTTAATGGAGAAGGTGTTGATTGGACTGGTCATGCAGAGGATGAACAAGAGAACTTTGCTTTGATAGCTTACAGCGATTCAGGCTCAGACACTAAGGTAAAATATTGTTCAAAAGAATGTATGGAATCATATGCTAAACTTAAAAAATTATATGATGAACAAAGGGAACAACTTGGTGATGCTAGTATTGAAATTCAAGCCTATACTCAAGCTTTAAAAAAGGTAGAAGCTCAATTAGTTACTCATCAGAAAAATCAACTTTGGTATGAGGAAAAGATTATATTTATAAAAATTGATTTAGATGATAAAACTGATGTACTTACATATCATAAGAAACTATTTGCAGAAGCTGTAAAAGAAATGAAAGAACTAAAAACTAAACTTGAGAATTTTCAAAGTTCTTTTAAAGGCCTTAGTAAACTGCTAAATAGTCAGATGAGTACTAGGGACAAATTTGGGCTTGGGTATGGAGATCAAGTACATAATGGTGTCTTAAGTTATGAAAATGAAGATTTTCAAAGTGTATTTGACAGAAGGTCAAGTGATGTAGAAGATAGTCCTGTGCATGATAGATTTGCAAATGTTGAAGGCATGCATGCAGTTCCCCCTCCAATGACAGGAAATTACATGCCTTCAGGACCTGATAGAGAAGTAGATGATTCTATGTTCACATATGGTCCAAAACAGTCTAAAACTAGTGAATCTGATACTCAAACCAGTAATTATGACTCTTGTGAGTCCAATTCTAGTACAGAAACACTTAAATCTGTGCATGAACCAGTTATAGTTGAACCCAAAGTTGTTAGTCAACCTAACGTTTGGTATGATGCTCCTATCATTAAGGAGTATGAGTCAGACAGTGATGCTGAATATGTGATTCAACTTTCAAAAGAACAGGAAAAACCTAGTTTTGCTTTTGTTAATACTGTTAAGCATGTAAAAACTCCTAGGGAAACTATTAAAGAACAAAACACATATAGTCCAAGTCTTAAAGCTAACAAGAGAGACTGGAATGGTTTAATGTCCAAAAGGTGGGTTTGGGATATGGGTTTACTAAAAAGGCAATGTTTTATATATGGTAGTTTTAGCCATCTTATTAAAGATTGTGACTTTCATGAGAAAAAAATGGCTAAACAAGTTGAAATGAACAAAAAGAAGGGTAAGGGTACTGGTCAATGGGAGAATAGATCAGTGTGGAACAATGTGCAAAGATTAAATCATCAAAACAAGTTTGCTCCAACAGCAGTATTAACTAGAACTTCTAGAATTCCAGTTAATACTGCTAGACAAAATCTCTCTAGTCAAGCAGGAACAACTAGTACTGCTAGGAAAGTTAATACTGCAAGACCCATTTTGAATGAAATCAGACCAAGAAATAATTTGTATAAGTCTCATTCACCAATTAGAAGGCCTTTAATAAACAGCAGCACCAAAACAAAATTTCAAATCAAAAAGTTAATACTGCTGAGGTAAAAGCATTAGTGCTGTTGGGGGAAAAAGGGAAACTGTTGTTAAGTCCTCAGCAAGTTGTAATTAGAGACCCAAAAGACATTACTGGAACAAATTATCCAAATACAATGGTGGATCAAATTCTAGAAAATGTGTTAATTCTGAAGATCTACTAGGCAGACCCAAGCCGCAAATGGCTTTGTGTCCCTAAGAGAAACTAATTTTCTCTTAATTTGATGGCAGGATAATCCACCAAAGATCTTTAAAGAAAAAAATGAATAGTTGATATAGGAGTTTCCAAGTACAATGACTGGAAACAATCCTACCATGCTGAATAATCAAACAATAATGTGGCCCTGTTACATTGGAGGTAGTAAAGGTTACATAACTGGTAAAGGTAAAATAAAAACAAGAAAGTTAGATTGTGAGGATGTGTGCTTTGTGAAAGAACTACAGCATTTCAATCACTTTACTGTGTCATAGATGTGTGACAAGAAGAACAATGTTCTCTTCACAGACACTGAATGTCTTGTGTTTTTCTTCTGAATTTAAGTTGCCGTAAAGAAAATCAAGATAATACTTAGAGTCCTAGACAAAACACTATGTACATTTCAAACATAGAGAACATTGTTCCTCTGGAGGTTTTAGCTTGTTTGAATTGCTAAGGCCGACAGTTGATGAATCTAACAAATGGCATAGAAGGTTGGGTCATGTTAACTTTAAAAAATTAAACAAAGTTGTGAAGGGAACCTTGTAAGATATTTACCTTCAAAGATTTTTCAAAATGACCACACATGTGTTGCTTGTCAAAAAGGAAAGCAACACAAGGCCTCCTGTAAGGCCAAAGTAGTGAGCTCTATTAGTCAACCCTTACAGCTTTTGCATATGGACTTATTTGGACCCACATCTGTAATAGCATACACCATAAGACTTATTGCCTGTTATCACTATGAATTTAGAGCAGGTTAGTTGGTGATCTTTTAAGACTAAGGATGAAACTATGTAATCCTTTAAGGACATTATAAGACAAATAGAAAACAATTAAATCAAAAGGTAAAACATGTAATGTGATAATGGTATAGAATTCAAGAACAGGGACATTATTGAATTCTGTGGATTAAAAGAGATCAAAAGGGAATACAGTAATGCCAGAACTTCACAACAAAATGGAGTTGCTAAGAGAAAGAACATGATCATTATTGAGGCGGCTAGAACAATGCTAGCAGATTCATTTTTACCTAACACTTTTTGGGCTGAAGCAGTTAATACGGTTTGTTATGTCCTTAATAGGGTATTAGTACCAAGCCTCAAAACAAGACACCTTATGAACTTATAACTGGTAAAATACCAATCATAAGCTATATAAGACCTTTTGGGTGCCATGTGACCATCTTGAATACCATTGACCATCTGGGCAAGTTTGAAGGGAAGTCTGATGAAGGGTTTTTATGTGGGTATTCCCTAAATAGCAAGACTTTTAGGGTATACAAATATAGCACCTAAGAGAGTTTGAAGAAAACCTGCAATAAACATTTTTTAGAAAATAAACAAAATGTTGCAGGGAAAAGACCTAATTGGTTGTTTGATCTTAATTATTTAACTAATTCAATGAATTATCAGCCTGTGAGATCAGAGAATCAAGCTAACAAAATTGCAGGTCCAAAAGAAGCTAATCATAATGTAGGTACAAAAGATAATATTGATGCAGGAATTTCTAAAAAAGAAGCTGACCCTGCTCAAGACTACTTTGTACTGCCAATATATTCTTCTTATACTTCAACAGACAAGAGCTCAGAAGCAAAGAATGAAGGAGAAAAGCATACTAAGGATACTGGTTTAAAGACAAATGAGGAGCCAATAGATCAGGAGGATCAAACCTTTTTGGAAGAGCTTGAAAGGCTTAAAAGACAAGAAAAGGAGGCTAATGATGCATTTGAAGTTCTTAGAAAGGAGTTTGCTCAAAGTACAAAGGATTTGCTTCTTCAAGCAGGAGCTGCTAGAGCTACCAGTACTAACACAATTAATACTGTTAGCACACCACTTAGTACTACTAATCCTTTAAATGTTTTTAGTACTGGTGGACCATCTAATCCTAATCTAACCAACTATGCTGACCAAGATGATTCTTAAATACCTGCTCTTGAGGATATTTATGGCAATTCAAATGATGGTATTTTTACCAATGCATCTTATGATGATGAGGGTGCAGTGGCTGACTTCACTAATTTAGAATCCATTATAAATGTGAGTCCTATTCCCACTTCAAGGATACACTCTATTCATCCTACAACTCAAATTCTTAGAGATCCAAAATCAGCAGTTCAAACAAGGAGCAAAGTGAACAAAAGTTCTGGCGCCTATGCTTTTATAAGTTATATTCAAAAGCAAATACAAAATAATCACAAGGATTTCCAGCACTGCTTGTTTGCTTGCTTCCTATCTCAAATTGAACCCAAGAAGATATCTGAAGCCCTTAAAGATGAAAGTTGGGTTGATGCTATGCAGGAAGAACTATTGCATTCAACGATTCCACAAGGTATGGATTCTTGTAGATTTGCCTTATGGGAAGAAGGCAATTGGGACTAAATGGGTCTACAAGAATAAGCAGAATGAAAGAGGTGTTGTGGTTCGAAATAAGGCAAGGTTGGTTGCCCAGGGACATAGGCAAAAGGAAGGGATAGACTATGATGAGGTTTTTGCTCCTGTGGCTAGGATTGAAGCCATTGGATCAGTTATGCGCTTACTACTATATGGGATTCATAGTTTATCAGATGGATGTGAAGAGTGCCTTCTTGTATAGCACAATTGATAAGGAGGTGTATGTGTCTCAACCTCTAGGTTTTGTAGATCCTAAGTTCCCTAAGAAGGTCTACAAGGTTGTAAAAGCTTTATATGGTTTATCCACAGAGCTCCCAGAGCCTGGTAATGCAAATCTATCTACTTTTTTGTTATAGAAATGGATACAGAAAGTAACCCATATGACAAACTCTCTTCAACTAAAAGGACAAGAAGGATATCATGTTGGTACAAGTATATGTGGATGATATTATTTTTGGTTCACAAAGAGGATCTTTGTTGAGGGGGGGGGGGGGGGGGGGGGGGGGGGGGGGGGGGGTGATAATTTGAGCATTGTGATGAAAAGTAGATTTCAGATGAGTTCTGTGGGAGAGCTCACCTTCTTTCTTGGATTATAAGTCAAATAGAAAGAAGATGGTATTTTTATAAGTCCAGATAAGTATGTTGTCGAGATCTTGAAGAAATTTGATTTTGCTAGTGTGAAGACTGCCAGTACTCCAATTGAGACCCAAAAGCCTTTGACCAAGGATGAAGAAGCTGCTGATGTGGATGTACATCTTTATAGATCCATGATTGGCTCTTTAATGTACTTGACTGCTTCTAGGCCTGATATTATGTTTGCAGTCTATGCTTGTTCTAGGTTTCAGGTAACTCCAAAGACCTCCCATCTTAATGATGTGAAGAGAATCTTTAGGTACCTCAAGGGCAAACCCAAACTGGGCCTTTGGTATCCTAGAGTGTCATCATTTGACCTGGAAGCCTACTCAAATAGTGACTATGCTAGAGTAAATCTTGACAAGAAATCCACAACAGGAGGTTGTTAATTTCTTGGCAGGAGACATAATACAGGAAATGGCAAGAAGCCATAACAATCGTGGCTAACTTTTCCTATAACAAAAGGCAGAGTAATGTATGCTGCTGCAACTGCTAGGGCAAAGTATATGGAATTCAAATCAAATGTTAGACTATGGGTTCAATTTTATGAACACAAAGATCTACATTGATAATGAGAGAGCACAATATGCATTGTAAAGAATCCAGTATTTCACTCCAAAACAAAGCATATTGAGATTAGGCACCACTTCATTAGAGATGCTTATGAGAAGAAGCTTATCCAGGTGCTGAAGATTCACCTGATGACAATGTGACTGATCTTTTAACTAAAGCTTTTGATGTTAGCAGGTTCAATTTCTTAATTGTTAACATTGGAATGATCAATCTATAGCTGCATCAGTTCAAGGGAGGCAAGTTAGCAGGTTACTTTGTTGTACAGTTTGTGAAATATTTTAGTTAGCAGATAAATTTTTAAGATGAGAATGATGAAATGGGATTCATTATGTTCATTGAAAGAAGATTGAGGCTCCCAATATAGTTTCGTGAACTAAATGAGCAGGGCCCGTAAAAGTACATAACCAAGCGAGCCAGGCCACCCTTATAACTGCCCAGATTGGATAATCTCGCCAGATCACCACTTATAGTACCTACCTCGTCTTTGTTGAGCATGCTCAAAAGTGTTTAACTAAGGTGTTGATGCTTGGATTTGGGTCAAAGAAGCAGTTTAGAATGATTTTAGGGTACTACATGGAAACTAACACGTTAGTACTAGCCAAGCACAGTAGGTGCTGAAAGGCATAAAATTGGTTGCTGTTATGCAAAAGATTGTAATGCTTAATACCGTTACAACTGTTGGTAAGCATAAACAATTTTACAATAATTAAATATAAACGATCAGATATTTCTGCCAACAACCTTTCATTAAGGGTCCTATGACTTGAAGTATATTTTGATCATTTACATTATAAATACACTATAAATTAAGATAAAGGCACTCACTGTTTATTCAGTTGGTCATCTCAAACACTAAAATCACATCTTTATAAAATCTCAATTAACTCTTCTAAACCCTCAAATTCTCACAATCGAACATATCCCATACCTTACTCACCCTTTTTAACATATCTATGACTGATTTGGACTTCGTCGATCAACATAATATGGTCGCGTGTTTAGAGAAAATAGGAGGAAATTTAGAATTTCTTGAGATAGTCGACTTTCTTACATCAAGTTTGATACATTATGCTCTCACTGTAAGTCCCACTAACTAATATTTCTTATATTGGAACAGTTTTTAAAACACTGCTAGTCTCCCAATCGTCAATGATGAAAAGCAAATATCAAGCTACTATGTTGATGCTAAGCAGTATCGTAACAGAAGCATCAATCAGAAGTCTCCTCTCGCTGTCATGATGCTGAAGAACTTGCTTGCCTAACAAATGAAGCTATTTTTCAAAACCTTGCATAGATGGGGTATGAAGGTGAACTTAACAAACTAACTTTTCAAAAAGCCCTCTTTTCTCCTCAATGGAAGTATCTGATACATACCACCCTTCATTGCCTAAGTTCAAAATCTACAAAGTTGGAATGGTATTTCAACAAAATATAGCTTCAAGCAGCTATATGTTTGCAACAAATCAAAGTTTACCCTTTCTAACTTATTTTGAATTGGTATGTTGAGAACTTGGATCATCTAAAAAGAAAATTTTCATATGAACCAAGATTTTCAATGTGTTTCTGAATAATCAAATTGATCTTTGTAACCATTTAATGTGTTTAAGTTACACAGCTCACCACACAAAAGTTTTCTCAAACAAGTCCAAGAAAGGTGTAAAGTTTTCAAGAAAAGTCACTCCACTTTTTGATTTTATGTTGGTGCCACACAAAGCACCTGAGGGTGAAGGTTCAGAACAACCCACTGAACCCCATCCAACACCCTCTCCTACTCAACCTAGTACATGAGACCAACCTCCTGTGACTGCCTCATCATCTAGCCATGACACTACCCAAGACTCTCTGTACTCTTTAGAGTGCACTAATGGAGTGAAGTAGATCGGTTCAGCCATCCCATGAATAGTCCCACTTACTCAAGTGGTTCCACACAGGCTCTGACAGCTTAGGTGGCAAGACCCTTAGGAGTTTATCATGTTCTTTGCACTAACTTGTCAAATAGGGTTCTTGCTTTGGAATCTACCAAGGATGCTCAGGCTACTGAAAATCATAAATTAAAGACAAAATCAAGATCTAGAAGAAAGAAGAAAGTACACCTAGTCATCTCATACCATAGGGCCATGGGTTAATGAGTGTGTCTCCGCTATCAATGAAAAAGAAGAGGTTAGGAAGGAAGGAGTCTGTATCCAAACAGGGGAGGAAGAATGCCAAACCAAGACCAACTTTGGATGCCTTTGATGATCTTGATGATGATTTAGCTCATGGCATGGAATATATGGATACAGAGGAAGCAGTGAATGAAAAGGGAGGTAGCACAGTTAGTACTGCTGGTGTAACTATTAATACTGCTGATCCTGAAATTAGTGTTGTTGAACCTAGAACCCCACCTATAACAGCAAGTATATTCAATGATGAAGATTCACTATGGGCTCCAAAATTTTGATAAGATGAAAAGAGAAAGCAAGGAAACGGAATGCATTATAAAAGATGTATGAGATTTTTCAAGACCTGGAAGATCAATCTTAACCTTGAAACCACTTCCAATAATTGATCCTAAAGACAAAGGCAAAGGTGTTTTCCAAGAACCTAAGCCTGCAAAGAAGATGGATAAAAGTGATTTTGATGTTGCTCAGATTGCTAGAGATGCAGAGATTGCCAGACAGTTGGAAGTAGACTGGCAAGCTAAGGAAGAAAGGAAAAGACAGAGGGAAGAAGAAGCATCTAAGGCTGCTATAGCTAAGATGTATGATGAAGTTCAAGCAGGGATTGATGCTGATGCATTGTTTGCAGCCAAGCTCCAACAGGAAGAAAGAGAGGAGTATACAATTGAAGAGAGAGCAAAGTTCTTGGCTGAAATAATAGCTGCTCAAAGAAAATTCAGAGCTACATAAAGATCTGCTAAGATTAGAAGTAGACCACCAACTAAATCTCAATTAAGAAATTTGATGATGACATCCAGAAAGAACATGGGTGGTTCCCAATCACACTCAGCTGAAAGCAAATGTCATCTGAAGAATCAAATGGTATTTATAAAAACGACAGAAGTCTGTCAAGATTTCATTCCTATTGGTTCTGCTAAAGAAGAAAATTTGATAAAGAAGATGAATGAGAAGGCAACTGGTGAAGATACTTCAAATAAGGAGAAGGTTCTTGAAGAACCTGACAGTACTAAAGTTGAAGTCAAGCAAGAAGGAAATACAGAGAGTACCAGAAAAAGGCCAGGCAGAAGACTTAAGATGAAAGCTACAAAGAAGTCTAAAAGGTAAAAGACAGACTCTGATCTTGAAGAGGAAGAACAACTAAAAGCTTTTCTGATGATAGTTCCTGATGAAGAAGGAGAAATTAATTATGAAGTTTTAAACAGGAGGTATCCAATTGTTGATTGGAAGTCTAAATTCTATCATACTAATAGATATGGAAAACCTCATGACTATTACAGAGTTTTTAGAGCTAATGGAAGTTCAAGATATATCAAGACTTTCACTGAAATGGTTTCAAGGTTTGATAGATTGGACTTCATTAAGTTACATAGTCTAGTGATGAAGAGATTTGAAACATCAACTCCAAAAGGAATTGATCTAATTCTTTAGGTAGTTTATGACTAGTTTGAGGCCAAATGCAGAAGATTGATCTTGTTAAGAATCAAGAATGGATTCTTCAGAGTTAAATTTCTATGATAAATGTGGAGTTTTCATACATTAGTGCTAGAAATGGAACTGAGTTTTTACATGCTTATTAGAGAAAAAAGGTATCCACTTACAAAGGAAACTCTTGAGAGGATGTTGGCTTTGAGATTATAGCTGAATCTGAAAGTGAAGCTGTTTTTGATTTACTTAGATTCATTCAACAGCAAATTGATGAATCTGGAAGCCATAATGGAAGCGAGAAGGATCTTAATAAGTACGTGTTGGTTTTATAACCAACACCACAAATGGTCCACAGTGTCACCATTCAATAGACATCCGAACGCAAGTCAGAGCAACGACTTTCTGGTAAAGACTTCTCAATCCGTTAATGGCTATATTTTGCCAAAAACTATATGTTAATCAACATCACATGCATCCACAGTAAAGAGTTGGCTAGTCCAAAGCAAACGGCTCTTGGTAAAGACAACTCAAATCCGTTGATAGTTATAGTGTTTACTCAAAACTATATGGTTATCAATGCACCATGTTATTGCACTAAGGCATATGGCTATTCCGAGCAAACGCTACTGTAAAGAAAAACTATCATATCCATTTATGCGTGGTAATTTTGGCAAAAACTACAAAGTCAACCTTAGTTTGTTTTTGCTGTGTAGGGCTGTGTTGCCAGAGATGCTGAGAATGGTGACAAAGACAGGAAGCCAAAGAATGCTTAAACGATGAACAAAGTAACAAAAAGTTCAAGTTTAACAAAGGAACATAAAAAAAATAACAAAAAAAAAAAAAAAGATTAAAAGTAGTAGTTTTTAAGATACATCATACCTAATTTGTTCAAAAGCAAAAACTGAAGAAACATGAAGGTTAAACGAGTAAACATCATGTTTAAGAGAGGATTGTTGGGTTTCAAAAGTTTCTACAACTTAGTGCTGCTACTTCTACAAGTTACTACTGCTAGTTCTACTTAGTGCCAGCTAATTGAAGAATGCTAAAGAATCAAGAAAATAACTATAGTAGTTAGTATTGTTATTATAAATAGTGGTACTTTGCCAGGTAACATTAATAGTACTTGCAGTATAGTTAGTGCGATTAGTAGTAAGTAAGTACTGCTAGTTATACAGTTAGTAATAATGCATGAGTTTATAAAGGAATAGACATGCAGTTATCACTCACACATTTGTAATCCCATTAAGGGTTTTTCCTTGTGTATAAAAGAGAACCCTTATACAACTGACATTAGTTAGAGATAAGTTTTCATATACAAGTTTCACCAACATATATAGTTAGTAATCTGTAACCTAGCAGATTAATAGTAATCAAAGTTCTGTTTTATTCATTGTTCTTTGTAGCAATATAAGTTAGTTTTTGCATAGCTTATATTGTTCATAGTCATTTTTTCTCTTGTAGTTAGTTTGGATCTATCCAAATTGGCTACCACCCTTAACAGGCTAGAAAGATCCTATTCAGACTGGGATCTACAGCCCTTCATTCATCTTTCCCTCCAAGGTCTTCAATCTTAGCCCTTGATTTCTTGTTTCTTTTCTTTGCCGAATGAGATTGTTTAGGATTGCCAACATGGATTTGGTGTTTTGTGAGGTGGGGTTGGATGGGAAAGAGACGTTTTGGGGTGAAGGGTCAAAGGAAAACGATGGATGAATAGTGGTGGGGCTTTGGCGGGAATTAAGCTATGTAAAAGATAATGGGGTTAATCCTCTATTTTCGTTAAGTGTTTGCAATGTTAGTCCTTTTGGACTAACGGTGCAAAGGCTAAGGACTGACACTGTTAGTCCTTTTGGACTAACGATGCAAAAGGTTAGGGACCTGTGGTGTAGTATACTAACAGCAGTTATGGTCTTTGGGCCAATTGTTCATTTGGGCTTTTATAGTTAAAAAAATGGTATTGGACCCTTTCAACTAATACTTTGGTCTTCATAATGTTTAATTGGTGGACCCGGCCCATTAGATAGGTACGGGTTGGCCCATTTAACATTTCTTTGATATCGACTTCGTCTTTGAATTTGACTTTTTGGTTGACTTTGACTATGAATTTTTGACTTTGACTTTTTCACGCTCTTTCCATTCCCGTGCTCGGTTTTGTCAGTTTTGGCTTTGTTTTTGTCCTTTAGTGAATATCGTTACCTGCACATCATAAATAGCAAAACACACATATTTTTGGTATTTTATGTATGTTTTTTGTCATTTAGGCTCGTTTTTATAGGTAAAATGTATGTGTAATTAAGAACATACCAAAATCCCCCATACTAAGATATTGTCGTGTCCTCACGCAATGCCATAAGTAAACACTTTAGAAAACTAAGAATCTCAATCCCCCTCGAACCCCTAATTACCTCAAAAAGTAGCTAAGTGTTTATCGAAGGGAATTAAAAAATCATTAGCCTTGAAAAGCCTCGTTTTGACCATTTTTAAATATTTATTCTTATTACCACACATATTTTTGTATTTTTTTCCTTTTTCTCATTTTTTTGTACTTTTCTTTTTAACCAACTAGAATGTCCGGACTTTCGTTATTTTCGTAACCTTTAGGTTCATAGAACAAGATGCACTTTAATCCCAAAATGCCCAAAAGGATAAATTCATCGTTCCTGACTTTTCACCCGTCCCAAACTAAGCTTAAAAATGAAATCACCGTTACATACAAGCTAAGATGCTAACACTACTCATACTTGTACCTTGTGAACCTTTCACTCCCGACAATTATTATATCATAGGCGAATGTTCTTATTTTGAAATATGGGACCTACCATGAACAAACGTTTGCAAAATCTAAGCTCACGTTCTCCCAAAGTAATGAGTTTTTGAAGGGCGAACACCCATGTAGCAAATTTCATCTCGGCACATCCCAACCTTGCGGCTAAGTGACCAGGCTTTTAACACCCCACAGATACTAGTATCGGGACTCACAGACCTTCAGTTTCAAAACCATTGGATTTCCCGTATATACATAAAATCACAACTTAAAACGAAATAGTCTTAGTTCAAAAGCATATTTAAATTTAAGAAAAAAAGAGTTTCCCTATATTTATTAATTCACGTTTATTACACTTAATATAATTACACATCCTTTAAACTAAGGAAATTCTCGACCTTTTAGAAGGCTGCAACATCGGTTGTGTGCTGGCAAGACGCAGTAAACTTTTATTAGCCCACAATTTTTATTATTATTATTACCTCATTTTTCATCATTTTTTTACTACATAAAAACTTTATATTACCATGATATAGAGAAAATTCCTTTATAGAAAATTTAAGAATAAATTTGAACTAAAATTATTGATATTGACTATACTTCAAAAATTGTTGATTTAAGTTTAATTTTCAAAGAGAGCACGTATTATTAGTCCGGTTAGAAGCTTATGGGAGAGAAAAGCCACAAAATACACTTATGAGCTCTTAAGATTTCCAACTAATCCTTGTTTAGCATCTAACTCATAATTAACTCTATCATTTCTTGTTCTTCGCAAATTTAAAATCTTTAATAAAAAGATCCGCGAATGCTTACTCTAAAAGTTAAGAGACAAGCTAGAGCTCAACACGCTCGATCGAGTCAAAATTTATTCTTATTCTACCCAGCAAGAAAGTCGACATTGCGATAAAACACTCATTTTATTTTTGAAAATTTTTAAATTTTTAAATTTTTTGGTATTTTGGTGGTGAAAACAGGATTACGTGAAAACAACGGCTGCAGGCACAATCAAATCGATAGATCACCCCCATACTAGAATTGAACATTGTCCTCAATGTTTTAAGAAGGGTCTCTACGTAAATCTAAAGCCGTTTATTAAGTATGCATAAAGATAAACGTTAGTCGATAAGATTAGGCTTTTGGATTCCTAAAATGAAGCTGAGGATGTGAAGCTCTAGTGAACGAAGGACAAAACCACGAGCACGAGAGGCTTCATAATTGTTAGGAAAATATTGTAAACAGACTTAATACTGTTAGTATTAAAGTTAAGTCTGTTAGTTCAAGTTAGTACT
>BQNB010145895.1:0-16649 GCA_026074375.1 Tanacetum coccineum
AGTAGGGCGAAGCATACGGATCGTTCGACCGGACCGGACTGGAAAACTAGACCGAACCGGACCAACCGTATTTTAGTCCGGTCCTCGGTCCGGCATTTTGGAGCAATTCGGTCTTCGGTTCGGTCGGTCCGGTCCGGTCCAGTCGGTCTTACCAAAAAAACCGAACATTATGCCTTTTAGGACCAGACCGAAGACCGAACCTGACCGGACCGTACCATTTTGGTCCGGTCTTTGGTCCGGCGTTTTAAACCAATTCGATCTCAGTCCGGTCCGGTTTTGGACCGATGCTCACCCTACCTTAGAGAAAGTGAAGTGAGACAAACACAAAACTGAGCAAATATTAAGCATTAGATAATAAGCAATAAGCTAGCTTAAATATAAGCTAATCTAAAAACTATATTTTTATTAATTAAAATTGTAAACTTTATATAAACTAAAACTATATTGAATAATGAAAACTTTTATTAAAAAAACTTTAGCTTAAAAATAAGCTGCACCAAAAAAGCTTTAAACTAAATAAGCTACAACTTATTTAGTTTTGTTAAATTCAAAATTTTAAAAGTGAAATAAGAGGGAGAAGAAGCCACGGTTAAGCAGTTTCTATACGCACTCTTTAAGCTACTAGCCAAAAACAATGAAACTTAAACTTTTATATTACAAAGAAAATGCATTACATTAACGAATAGGTTACTCTTGCAAGATGGTAACCCGCTTGACTTTCGTAAGAGAGGTCGCGAGTTCGATTCTCATTGGGGTGTAAAATCCTTTTTTATTTTCTTGTTATGAATATATTGGTCACATCCGATTTCACATTTTGCTCTAAATAATAGCGACATGAATACTTCATGATGTGACTGTTATGAATATATTGGTCACATATAATCACCTTAAATGTGGCCATAAAATTTAGTCACACATTTGTGATATGTTGTGGCTATTGTAAAGGCATATAGTCACATGATCATGCATAGAAGTAAATGTGACTATACACATTAGCTTTTGGCAAGCTAACACAAACTAAACTTTAAACACACATATTAAGTTACGTGACCATATGTACTGGATAAAGTGACCAAAAGTGTTAATAAGTGTGACCATATACTATTTAAAGTGAAGAAATGTGTATTTTGTGTGACTATTGATCATCCAATGGCCACATGAATTTAATGTTTGTGTGACCTTTTCTAATATTTAGTCACACAAAGCATTTTTTTGGGTATTTAGTCACATATAATTAAGCATAAAGTGGCCAAAAGTGTTAATAAGTGTGACCATATGTTGTTTAAAGTGAAGAAATGTGTATTTTGTGTGACTATTGTTCATCCAATGGCCACATGAATTTTATGTTTGTGTGGCCTTTTGTAATATTTAGTCACACAAAGCATATTTTTTTGGTATTTAGTCACATACAATTAAGCATGAAGTGACCAAAAGTGTTAATAAGTGTGACCATATGCTGTTTAAAGCGAAGAAATGTGTATTTTGTGTGACTATTGATCATCCAATAGCCACATGAATTCTATGTTTGTGTGGCCTTTTGTAATATGTGACCAAAAGTGTTAATAAGTGTGACCATATGTTGTTTAAAGTGAAGAAATGTGTATTTTGTGTGACTATTGATCATCCAATGGTCACATGAATTTTATGTTTGTGTGGCCTTTTGTAATATTTAGTCACACAAAGCATGAAAATTAATGATGGCCGATTTCACATTTTGTTCTAAATAATAGCCACATGAATACTTCACGATGTGACTGTTATGAATATATTGGTCACATATAATCACCTTAAATGTGGCCATAAACATAATTTAGTCACACATTTGTGATATGTTGTGGCTATTGTAAAGGCATATAGTCACATGATCGTGCTAGAAGTAAATGTGACTATACACATTAGCTTTTGGCAAGCTAACACAAACTAAACTTTAAACACACATATTAAGTTACGTGACCATATGTACTGGATTTTGGCTACACTTAAATAATGTGTGACAAAACGTTTAGTGTGACCATATATGGCATTTGGTCATAGTGTTCAAGTGTGTGACATATATTTGTCACTATTTATATGTATATCGTGACTAATGATTCAATCTTACTTTTCATTTGTCACGCGTCCCAAATTCATATGTGGCTAAATAATTAGCAAAAGATAGCAGTCACCCTTAAATAATGTGTGACAAAACTTGATTGTATGATTTAGACACATTAAAAATTAATTCATGTGACCATATATGCCAATTTGGTCACATTATTCAAGTGCGTGACATATATTTGTCATTATTTATATGTATATCGTGACTAATGCTTCAAGCTTACTTGTATTTGTCACGCGTTTCAAATTCATATTTGGCTAAATAATATTACCAGCTACTTTTAGCCACATAATGTTTGAATGTGTGGCAATACAGTTCTAATAGTCACACAATCGAAGTTTTCATGTGTGGCTAATTAGTAAATGTTGTCTATTTTGGTACCTTTAGCCACATAAATATGTTAATGTGTGGCCGTTCCATTTTGCCCATGTGTGACCAAATCCACTTTTTGTACTAGTGAAAATGGATTTTGACATGAATGATGGCTAGAAAAGGTCTGCCTAAGATAATAGTTTCATTAGGGGTCCTATTGGTGATCACAAAATCAAAAGGGAATAGGAATTTATCAATTCCTACTAGAATGTTTTCAACCACCCCTAATGGTGCCTTTTTCGTCATGTTAGTCATTTCTATAAGCATATTAGTTTTTATAAGGTTAGTCAGCTTCAAGAATTCAAAAATACCCCGAGGCATGACATTACTAGATCCTAAATCAGCCATAGCATAAAAGTTAAAATCACCAATAATGCAAGGAAGTGTGAAATTCCTCGGATTTTTCTCCTTAGGCGGCAATTTGCACTGTAGGACATCGGTCGTCTTTTCCTCTTTATTTTGAGCTATCTGAAACTCAGAATCAGATAGAAAAGATACTCCGTGGAGATTGTTAAGCTTACTTGAAGAGATATGTATATTTGGTGTCTCATGATCAGCATTAACCACCTTGCATTGCCTGGTAGATGAGCTAGGAGCTTCATTGGTGGTCCTGGAATGAAGTTCCTTGGTTAATTGCTCGATTTGGGTTTCTAGGTTTTTAAGAGAGGCGCTCTGGTTCCTAGTGTTAATCTCTGCATTTTCTTGCAGTTTCTTAAACCATTCTTCCATTTTGGGCTTTTTCGTGCTGATTCTTCTTGATGCTTATTCAATAGCTCTTCTAAGCTTGGTCTCTTCTCCCCATAAGGTGGTCGATTATCTATACGAGTGTAGTATCTCGGTGGACCTACACAAAACTTTGCTCCATTACTTCCGTTAAATGGAGCGGGGAGTCCAAATTCACCATACTTGACCTCTTCCACCGGTTTTACTTCCTCGTTGAGAGGACATTCTTTGTCAAGGTGAGGTCCTTTGCAGATTTGACATCCAACTTGGATTGCATGAACATTTTCTTTCAGCTTCTTCATATCGTGTCCTAATTTTTCTAGTTGACTTACGATTGCAGCAAGTCCATCAGTATTAATGTTGCTGCTAATGTTCCTGCTTAATGTCCCATCGTGCTACTTTTAAGAGTGGTCAGCCATAGTTTGTATTGCTTTCAGAGCTTGAGTTGGTGTCATCCCAGTAATTGGTCCCTACGAATCAAGCAATTGACAGTTCATAGTGCTCAAACCTTTATAAAATATGTTTACCTTTTGATGGATGTTTATGTCGTGGGTTAGGCACTTATACAGCAAATCATTATACCGTTCCCACGCTTGGTATAATGATTCGTCGCTTTCTTGCTTGAAGTTGTGGATGTCTTCAAGTCGTTTAGCAGTCTTGGATGGTGGACAATACCTTTGGATAAAGGCCTTTTTAAAGAGGTCCCAAGTGTTGACAGCTCCTGGAGTGAGTCTATCCACCCATCTTTTAGCTGCTCCACTAAGCGTAAACGGGAACACGCGTAGCAGTACTGCGTCTTGTGATACTCCGGGAATATTGAACAAACTTATAATGTTGATGACTCGATCAATATGACCGTGGGCATCCTCATTCTTATTCCCGAAGAAGGTGTCTTCCCTCAATTCTCGCATAAATTGACTCTTGATCTCAAAGTTGACATTGCCCTCGATTTCTGGTTTAACCACGCCCGGTGCCTGGTTTTCTCGTAACAATGCTAAGTATTGTTCCATGATGAGAGCATTGATGTCTGCTCCTGATTTCTATCTTTTACTATATATAAATATAATATATAATAAATATATATAATATAAATATATAATAACAAGATAATATCAATCAATAATAAATATTCCGTGAGGCTTTTAGACGATTCTTACTTTTATCCAAAGTAAAAACCATAAAAGACCTTCCCGGGTCGTTTCCCGTCGAGGCGTGAATTTGAAAATCTAGTATTGGTTTGGGGGATAATGCTTGAATAATCACAATTTGGATTGGGTTTTCTAAATCTACAGGCAAAAGCAATTAAAAGGCAAGCTAAACAAAAAACGAAAGCAATTACGAAAATAAAAACGTAAACAGGAATGTAAAAACGCGACTTAAAACCTAAATTATCAAAATTTAATCCTAAAATGATTATTTAACTTTTAATAAACCCTAAATGACTAAAATGCAAGAACAAAGAAAACTAAACCAAAAACGAAAGCAATTTAAGCTTAAAAACACGAAAAACGTTAACGGGATTCAATCCCGTTCTTTAAAAATTCAAAATCTAAAATTTTAACCCTACGAAAGCAAATCTAATTTTCTACAGTCCTATTTGATAAAAAAAAATTAATAATTATATTTTTTTTGACTTTTTAATAATTTATTATGATTTAAAAACGGATTTAGTCTAAATTAAATATTAAAAATATTAAACTAATTGCAAAAATTCTGAAAAAATCACGACAAGTAGTTTGAACTATGCTTAATCTAAAAAAAATGAAAAACTGGAAAATGCAAAACGAATAAGCTAGAAATAAGCCAACTATGGCTGATAAGCTAAAAGGCGTAAAAGGTGATAAGTAATAAATTTGGTAGAATTAAACCAGATGGCCCTATCTGGTGCTGTGGTAGTGAGTGTGTGTGCTAAATATGTTGCGAGTGTAAGGGAGAGGTTATAGGTTCGACCCCTGTGGCCTCTCCTTTTTTAAAAACATTTTTTTCTTTTTTTTTAAACTTATATAAAATAAGCTGAAATAACAAAGTTTTAAAAAAAAGACTTTTTACAAAACTCAATAATAAGCCAAAAATTAGCAATAAAAGAGTGACAGATTTAACATTTTAACTAAGTGACATTTAAGCTAAACTGTTTGGTTTTTTTAAGAACTAATAAGCAACAAGGAAAACAAATAAGGTCAAAACAGCTTATTACTAAACCCTAATAAGCAAACCTAAACCTAAAACAAGCAAAACTAACAGCTAAAACATTCAAATAAGCAGATAAGCAGTTTGGCTCAAAGAGGTTTAAAACAGCCTAATGGGGGCACTTTTGAGCTAATTTTTAAGAGCCATAAGGTATCCTTATGGCTCTAAAAGCTAAAAACAGATTAAGCCAATACTATGTACTATCAGAAAAAGCAAAGTTTAATCATTTTGAAAAACAAATAAGCTGGAAAAAGGGAAAACAGATTTAAGCAATGATTGGCTTTTTGGCTTTTGGCAGCCAAATGCACTACTTGCAGCCCTACCCTAAGGCACCTAAATAAGCTCTAAAGGATAAAATAATCTAAGGCAGACAATCTCTACACTACATACTACTTTTGTACCATAAAGCAAAGTTTAAATCTAACTATAGCAGCCCTAAAACTAAGATTAAAAAAGGGATTTGAATCTTTTTGACTGAAATGGAAGAAAAGAAATTATGGCAGTTTATATGCACAACCTCAAACGAACTTCTAGACCTTAACTACTAGAGTTCTAACTCATATTTAGACATAGAAAACACAAAAATAAACATGAAAACACTACTAAATAAGATTGATTAAAACAGACAGATGGAAAAAGATATAAATTCACAAATTTGAAACATGAAAACTTAAAACCTATCTTTTGATATTTAAGTTAAAACAACTATTGGAAGCTGATTATAAGACTAAGAGTGAGCTTGTTGAAAATGATTGAAAGGCCAAAGACAATTTTTTACCAAATCTTGAGTAATGAAACAGTTACTTTCAAAAACTTTTGCAAAAGCTTTAAATAAGTTAGAAACATATTATATAAGCTTAAAAGGCTTATAAAAATGACTTGTGATCATAAAATAACTTGATTTCATAAACTTAAAAGACAAAATTATAAAAACTTTAAAACTAAAATTTCATTAACTTTAAAAGAGATTACAGGAGCTTAAATGTAAAAGACAGAATTTAAAACATAAATTAAGACATTGAAAAGTAAATTTAAAACTAAAACTACACTACATAAGCTTTTTACAAAAGAAATCCTAAACTATTTATATGCACAAATAAAACTACCGAGGTCTTCATTGTGTGCTTCTTGTGTTTCTTGTGTGAGAGAGCTCAAGAGCTGGTGTGTTTCTTATGTGAGTAGAAGTCCCAAAGTCCATCCTAGCCATCAATCTTTCTTTGTCCCCAAGGTGATTAATCACAGCCATTGATCTTGTTTATAATCTCACCATCCAATGAAAATTTAAGGGATTGCCAAGGTGGCAATTGCCTATGTGAAGTGGGGTTAAGGTTGAGATGGTGATAGGTTTGTCAAGGGGAACAGTGGACGAGGAGGGGAAAGTAACAAGGGAGGGTGAATAGTGGGGTTTTAGGTTTGGCAGGAAATTTGGTTTTGGGTTAACAGGGTATAAGTTTTGTGGGATGGCAACAGTGGTCCTTAATTTTGTATAATGGTATTACATGGAAAGTCCTTTGTGGTGTGAAAGATATCAGGATTTGATAATTGTGGCCCTTAAGGTTATATGGTTTTATTTTACTCACAGTCCTTAAAGGACTAACATTGTTAATGGGTTAAGGGCAAAATGGGTTAATGGGGTTAAAGGGAATTGGGCTTATATATTGTATATAAATACTTATTGGGCCATTTGGGTTTAAAAGGATTTTTGGACTTTTATTTAGACTTTGGGCTTATATATTGTATATTAATACTTATTGGGCTGACCCGGCCTATTAGATGGGTATGGGTGGGCCCATTAAGTATTTATTCGGTTTCGGTATTGACCTTTGACTTTGTCGGGGTTGACTTTGACCTTAACTTTAACTTTTTCACGCTCTTTCATTCTGTGCTCGGTTTTGTCGTTTTGGGCTTTGTTTTTCGTCCTTTTGTCGGATATCCGTTACCTGCACAATATAAGTGAAAACATACAAATACAATGTATTTTTGGTACGTTTTTGGTCATTTAAGTCCGTTTTTAATGGAAAATGGTATGTGTAATTAAGCACATACCAAAATCCCCCATACTAAACTATTGTCGTGTCCTCACGCAATGCTACAAGTAAACACTTAGAAAACCAAGAATCTCAATCCCCCTCGACTAATTACCTCGAAAAGTAGCTAAGTGTTCATCAAGGGGAATTAAAGAATCAATAGCTTTGAAAAGCCCCGTTTTGACCATTTTTTATATTTATACACTTATTCTCACACATATTTTTGTATTTTTTCCTTTTTCTCATTTTTTTGTACTTTTCTTTTTAAGCAACTAACTAACATGTTTGACTTTTGTTATTTTCATAACCGTTAGGGATCATAGAACAAGACGCATTTCAATCCTAAAATGCCCCAAAAAGGACAAATTCATCGTTCCTGACTTTTCACTTATCCCAAACCAAGCTTAAAACGAAATCACTGTTAAATATAAGTTAAGATGCTAACACTACTCATATTTGTAACTTGTGAACTTTTCACTCCCGACAATTATTATATCTTAGGTGAATGTGCTTATTTCGAATTTCAACCATAGATCAACGTTTTGCAAAATTTCTATGCGTCATGTTCCACCCAAAAAGTAATGAGTTTGAAGGCGAGATCATCCCATGTAGCGACTTTCGTCTCGGCACATCCCAACCTTGCGGCTAAGTGACCAGGCTTTTGACACCCCACAGAGACTAGTATCGGGACTCACGAACCTTCGGTTTCAACACCCTTGGATTTCCCGTATATACATAAAATTACAACTTAAAATGTAATAGTCTTAGTTCAAAAGCATATTTAAATTTAAGAAAAAGAGATTTTCCCTATATTTATTAATTCACTTTTACTATACTTAATATAATTACACATCCATTAAATTAATGAAATCCTCGACCTTTTAGAAGGCTGCAACATCGGTTGTGAGCCGGCAAGATGCAGCAAACTTTTATCAGTCTCGGATAATTACTATGTGCCTTATTTAGAAGACTGCAACATCGGTTGTGAGCCGGCAAGATGCAGTAAACTTTTATTAGCCCACAGTTTTTATTATTATTACCTATTTTTTTATTTTTTTTATTTTTTATTTTTTCACCATATAATACCATGATATAGAGAAAATTCCTTTTTAGAAAATTTAAGTATAAATTTGAACTAAAATTATTGATATCGACTATACTTCAAAAATTGTTGATTTAAGTTTAATTTTCGAAGAGAGCACGTATTATTAGTCCGGTTAGAAGCTTATGGGAGAGAAAAGCCACAAACTACACTTATGAGCTCTTAAGATTTCCAACTAATCCTTGTTTAGCATCTAACTCATAATTAACTCTATCATTTTTCGTTCTTTATAATCTTTAGTAAAAAGATCCGCGAATGCTTAGTCTAAAAGTTAAGGAACAAGCTAGAGCTCAACACGCTCGATCGAGTCAAAATTTATTCTTATTCTACCCAGCAGGAAAGTCAAAATTGTGACAAAACACTTATTTTATTTTTGAAAATTTTTAAATTTTTTCATTTTTTTGGTATTTTGGTGGTAAAAACGGGATTACGTGAAAACAACGACTGCAGGCACAATCAAATCGATAGATCCCCCCATACTAGAACTGAACATTGTCCTCAATGTTTTAAGAAGGGTCTCTACGTAAATCTAAGGCCGTTTATTAAGTATGCCAAAAGATAAACGTTAGTCGATTAGATTAGGATATTGGATTCCCAAAATGAAGCTGAGGATGTGAAGCTCGAGTGATCGAAGGACAAAAACCGCGAGCACGAGAGACTTCAAAAATCCGGGCAATCCTGGACATACAACAAAAACCACAAAACACGAGAAAGGAAGAGGTGAGCCTCCTCACAACACATTTATTCATTACTATTGTATTATATAAGGATAAGCATGGGTTGCCACCCACGAAGCGCTTGTTTAAGGTCACCTAGCTTGACCCGATCCCCCCATACTTGAGCTAGTCAAGGGGGATAGAAATGGAGATAACGAACACCCAAATTAGGAGTTTTCTCTCCATGAATCAACACTGGGCTTTTATGATGAAAAAGCTTGGAAGCTTTAAAGCGCCGATGTGATGAAGAAGGAGGAGATTTCTCCTTTGTAGCAAGAACACCATGATTGAAAACTTTGTCTCCATTTTTAGATGAAAATGGAAATAAAGTATCAATCACGGGGGGAAAAGTAGCAAGAAATCTTGTGGATTCGACTTCAATGCATATCCCCAGATCGTAAATCTTGTTTCTATCTCCGGAAGGAGAAGAAACACCAAGATTGTCGTAAATCTTGTTTCTAGAGAGAGAAACACTTGAGAGAGAAATTCTAGAGAGAGAAAGTGTTTTCTTTTGTAAAATGATTTATGACTAGCTTGCCTCTTCCAAAGTTGGAAGAGGCTATATATAGTACTTACAATATACCGGGTATTCGTACCCGACTTAAAACCGAAATACGTACTATTAACTATTAAACTACGAGCTATAATAAACAGTAAATTCACGGGGTGACCGAGTCTTTTTCTAATATCTAACAATCTCCCCCTAAGGGAGGTCACCCATGAAAATACCAAACTTTAATCACTTCATTCTTTAGCTCGTAGACATTTGATCTCTTGTACATTTGGGATAGTAATCTTTTGATTCATTTTACGCTTGTCTTTGACTGTGATCTTGAGCTTTCTTGAGATCATCGTCCAAACATAATCTTACATCATCTTGTGATGGATCGCCATCTTGTGCACTTGTGAAGAATACATGACATCAGAGTTTGCGGAAGCTTTGACACCTTTATGAGGTTTTTCATAACATCATAACAAGTGTAGGTCGTGTCTTGGCATTTGGTTATTTACTTGACCACTCAAGAACTGGGAATTTCCATCTCTATCTCCATCTTTAAGATATCCTGTAATGAAACAGTTAGTAATAAAGAGAAAATTGATTTGAAAAGACAGTCTAAGTATTTCTTATGAAAGAATTTTGTAACACTTCGAGAGTTTTGATTGTATGTCAAATGATAAATAACCGTCAATTCTTATACAGGAACAAGTTTGATTCACGCAGAACCGCACCATTGTTTCTTTCCAGTTGACACAAGATTGATTCTTGTAGAATCGCACAAGTCACCTACCTAGAGCTTGTTTGATGTTGGCTCTAGCAGGATTTCCATCTTCATTGTGACAAACTATCGTTTCACTCGGATGTTCTGGCAATATCACAAGGATAATGCGTAGAACTCTTAGGATAGACTTGTTTCCACAGTGTGTGATCATAAGATGATGGTAGGCAAATTCCAACTGGAGTATTAATATATTCTGCCAATTCCTCGTTTAACTTATACAAATCTTGACGAAGTTTGTAAGCAATTCTTGTACCTCTTGGATTGAGCAGCCTTAACATTAAAAAATTTGTCCCCAAGCTTGCATAAAAATCTTGCGTGTTTTCCAAAAAGAAATACGATTAAACTTTTCTAAAAAGTTTTGTATCGATTCCATTAGTCTTCTTGGGCTTGCAAACTTCCATTCTTATTTTCATTAGAGGTTGATGAAATGAGAATAATTAGAATCATAACACGGATTATGTTCGTAATAATTCATCGGTTGACATTGAAAAGTCTCGTGAGGACCCCCACAACCTTCACAACAAGGATATTGTTGTGGAAAACTCGGTGAAGTTTGTGGAAAATAATCAAAGTTTTGATTGAAACACGGGTCCCGATTGTAGACAAACGGGACTTGAGGTGGACAATCGTAACCATAATGGGCATCGTTCCCACATAACTCACAAGAGTATGGCACGTATTGGGGTTGTGGAGGTGGGTATGAAAAATCGGGAGGATTATCGAAGGAATTCGGAGTCGAATCATAAGTGAAAGAATCTCCGTTCCTTGAATGGCATAGAAAGCAATATCCATCTCGAAGATCATTACCACACCGCTCGCAAGTACACCATCGACAAGGGTGACCATATAACGGTTCTCCACACCCTACGCATCGGACAAATGTCGACATAAAGAATTAAACGATAATGAGGGTTAAGAAGAGAATTAAATGGTTTAGAAGAAAAAGAAGATTATTTTTGGGTTTTTAAGCTTTTTAAACAACATATTTTATTAAAGGACAAAATGAGACCGAATAACTTAAACCAATAATCAACTTGCTTCACGGTAGCTCTCTAAAAGAAAAACGCACAAAGGAGCGGAGGAGCGGGAAAGCGCGAAGCTATTGAAAACCTTCTCCTTTCGGGTCGTAGTTCGTTGGAACAACCCTCCTTATACCCCTCTTATAGCTTGTTAATCTCTTAAAGGTGAGCCGTACTTCACAAGTGACACAAAGGCAAGTTTTAGATCTTTTGTTGTTTTTCGATTTTTTTTGGTACTTTCAATACTTTAGGAAAAGTATTGTTGGTATTTTTTTTAATTTTTATAATACGAAGAAAATATTCACAAACGAAAATGATAACTTCACGAGGAAGGGTCTTCAAGGCACTACAAACTTCAACTCGATAATCGTACACACCTCTCCGGCAGCGGCGCCAAAAATTGATCGTCACTTAATATATATAAATATAATATAATATAAATATATAATAAGATAATACCAATAATAGAGAGAGTAAGTATTCCGATAGGCTTTTTTAAAAGGATTTTTACTCTTGTCCAAAGCAAAAACCCTAAAAGACCTTCCTGGGTCGTTTCCCGTCGAGGCGTGAATTTGAAAATCGAGTTTTGGTTTGAGAATTTATGCTTGAATAATCACAATTTGGATTGGGTTTTCTAAATCTACAGGCAAAAGCAATTAAAAGGCAAGCTAAACTAAAAACGAAAGCAATTACGAAATTAAAAACGTAAACGGGAACGTAAAAACGCGACTTAAAACCTAAATTATCAAAATTTAATCCTAAAATGATTTTTTAACTTTTAATAAACCCTAAATGACTAAAATGCAAGAACAAAGAAAACTAAACCAAAAACGAAAGCAATTTAAGCTTAAAAACACGAAAAACGTTAACGGGATTCAATCCCGTTCTTTAAAAATTCAAAATCTAAAATTTTAACCCTACGAAAGCAAATCTAATTTTCTACAATCCTATTTGATAAAAGAAATTAAAAAAAAGGATTATATTTTTTTGACTTTTATTTTATTTAATATGAATTAAAAACAGATTTACTAAAATAAAATTATTAAAAATAGTAAACTAATTTATAAAAATCTAGAAAAATTATGAAAAGTACTTTAAGCTGTTTAGAATCTAGGAAAAATAAAAACTAAAAAATTGGCTTAACGGATAAGCTGGAAATAAGCCAAATAAGGCTGATAAGCTAAATGACTAAAAGAGGGTTAAATAATAAATGTTGTAAGTATATACACGAAAAAGACCCTAGGGCAGTTGGTGAGTGTGGTGTGTGTTGAGGCTTTGGTTGAGAGGGTAGAGGTCTGGGGTTCGAGCCTAGCTCACCCCGGACTTCCCCTTTCCCATTTTTTTTATTTTGCAAAAAATTTTAACAACACTTGAAGAAAAGCCAAAAATAAGCAATTTTTAAAAAGCAACTTTTTCTGAAAAGCAGTAATAAGCTCAAAAAAAGCAGACAAGTTACTTTTTTAAACTCTAAGCATTATAAAACTAAATGTTGGTTTTTTATGACTAATAAGCATGATTTAAAGGCAAATAAGCATAAACAGCTCAACACCTATACCTAATAAGCAATAAGGAACAAAAATGAGCAACAGCCTAAGTAGCCATTTTCTAGCTTATTTTTAAGCTAGAAAATGGATCCTTATGGCTAATAGCTTATAGCACTAAAAAGACTATCCTATAAGCTACAATAAGTAGTAAAGAGTAAGGAATTTGAAAACCATTTATGCTATAAAAAAGGCAAATGAAAAGGGCAACTTGGACAGATTGACTATTTATGGTTTCCTTAATAAAACTAAATGGCTTTTGCAGCCCTAAGAATAAGCTAGTAAAATAAGATAAAAATAGAAAATAAGCACAAACAGATCAAGTACATACTATCAATAACTTATGCTATGAAAATCATATTCTAAAAAGAACATTTACTTATCTAATTTCTAGATTGAAAAGATGACTTTTAAGACATACTAAGATAATACCATTACTTAACTGTTTTTCCCAAAGGATTCTTAAACACCATTGACATTAAAACAGATAGCATAGATGCAGTATAAATATCACTTTTACCTCAAAAACCATACCTCAAATTGTGTTTTAAAGATTTTGAAGAAATAAGCTTTTTGAAAAAACATTGAAACTGGCAGACTTAGATTATGATCAAATAAACTAGAAAACTTAAAAGTACCTATTCTAATCTTAATAAACCTAACATATAGACTAAATTAAGGGTGTATGAAACTGGATCAATGACCAAAAGACAGCTAGAACCTATTTTGACCGATTTTCAGCCCTTGACCCAAACACCCCTTTAAATCTATAAAATGCATTTTTACACTAAATTGGATCAAATTAAGCTTTAGAAAATTAAAACAGATTAAGTACAATGCCACTTAAGAACAAGAAAGCAATAACTTAAAAAAATAAGCAGTCTATGATACTATAAACCTATAAGCAGATTTAGCTAAAAGTAAGGCATTTTTAACTTAAAACTTGACAGATTCATTTCACTTAAAACAAACTAGACTATGCTAATAACTGGTCACTTTAAGCAATATCAAGACTACAATAAGCAATAACAAGCATAATAAGCAGATATAAGCATAAAATAAGCAGATGACATAAAAATAAGCAAAAATGAAAAATGAAGCTAACCTTTTTCCCTTTGCTAAAACAAGGGCTTAAAAGAATTCCTAAAAGCTCTAACCTACCCAGCTTATGAATAAGCAGTCTAAATAACCCATAAGTTCCATAGCCAGCTTATCATCCAAAAGCTTAAAATTAAAATTCTTGATTCCAATGACAGAAAAATCACAAAAGCTGTTAGAAAAGATTAGATTAGCAAAACAGGTTTTAAAAGCTTATAAGCCTTTTAAACAAAATTAGCTTAAAGGCATAAAAAGAAGACAGATTTGCATAACATAAAAGCTTAACTTTTCATTAAAATATAAAAAGGTTACAAGGCTTGGAAAGTAAAATGACAGAAATAAAACATTAAAAGTAAATTTAAACTACTCCTAAATTACATTAGATAAGCCTTTTACAAAGAAAACCTAATCTATTTATATAAAAACTAAGGTGCAGGGTTGAGTTTGTTGTGTTTCTTCTGTGAGAGAGTCCCAAAGTTCATCTCAACCTTCCATTAAGCTTGCTCTCTAAGGGGAATGATCATGGCCTTTGATTTTCTTGTCATGTTCATTGTCCAATGAGGTTGTGTGGGATTGCCAACATGGCATTGACCCATGTGAACTGAGGTTAAGGGAAAGGGATGGTTTTGTCTTGTGTTGTAGGGTGCAGGGTGAAGAAGACCCTGTTTTGGCAATTTGGCGCCAAATTTGGTTTTCTTGTTTGTATTACTTTTTAGGTGATACAAGGATAAGGGTTTGTTGGTTTGGCAATATTGCCCCCTGAACTTGTATTGTTGAATTGCATTCATCGTCCTTTGTGGTGTAAAGTTATAAGGAGTTGGCAGAATTACCCCCTGAAGTTATATGGTGTTATTGCATGGATAGAGGAAAGTCCTTTGGGGACTTGTGGTGAAACAGACTTAACAGCTTATGTGTGGGCTGTTAAGTTTGTTTTGGGCTTTGAAATTGGGCCGTGTAATATGAAAAAGGGTTTTGGCCCTTTTTATGGTATAAGGCTTATAAAGCCTTAGTATAAATGACTTAATGGGGTGACCCGACTCATTAGATGGGTGCGGGTTGGCCCATTAAGTATTTCTTCGGTTTCAGCTTCGGCTTTGACTTGACTTTTGACTGGTTGACTTTTTTGGTTGACTTTTTGACTTTTTTACGCTCTTTCCGTTCTCGTACTTGGTTTTGTCCGTTTTGACTTGATTTTTGTCCTTTTCTTAGATATCCGTTACCTGCACAATACAAATGCAAAACACACAAATACAATGTATTCTTGGTATGTTTTTAGTCTTTTAGGCTCGTTTTCCTAGGTAAATGGTATGTGTAATTAAGCACATACCAATGATCAATTCAGAATTCATAATAATAAAGTAGGGAAATGTGTTTATACCAAACTCAATAGCAAAATATATTGATTCTCAAGCATTTCCTTTAAAGAATAATTCCAACAACCCGGAAATTCAACTATAACCACTATATCTTAACACAACCTTCTGAGATCAAATGGCACTTTCCTCTACTAAAACCTAGAATGTGATGAAGAATAAGGTTTATTCTTCAACAATTTCCTAAGAACAATTTCCTAACTATTTATAAGTGATTATAGATGATCAGAATGAAGAATGGGATGCTTTTCTCCTCTGAGTGAGCATCAGTTGCTAAAATTTAGGGAGTGAAATGTTGCACAATCATTGCAATCATTTATGGCTTGGGAGTAACTACAGGAGAAGTGCGCTACACTAGGAAAATTGTGCGCCGCACTTGGTGTTTAATTAAATGGCATTTACTTCGTCTTGAAGTACGCCGCACAAAAATAATTATGCGCCACACTTTGGCCTTGTTCATTAATTCTTCATTAGATTCTCTTCAAGATTTTTCATATAACGACTGTTAGTGTATTTAACATGATTCTTTTGCTCGTTTCGTCCTTTTCTCCGCTTTTGGTCCTGAAATGAACATTACACAATAAACAAGCAAACTTTGTAATATTTCATGCGTTAACATATATATTTAATGTATTTATGAGGGATATTTTATGTGTATTTAGAGCGTTATCAGAACGATAAACGTTGGGCAAAGATAAACCCATAACATAGCATGCTCAAGGCAAAATGGTACTCACGTATACGCCATAGCAAAATCACGTATAAGGCACACATAAAAGCACGTAAGGATCACCTACTGGTTATAGACCAGACCTAGATATTCTACTTGGTTCTCTATAACCTTGGCTCTGAATACCAATCTGTCACACCCCAGACGGGGCCTAGACAGAATGAGTGTTCGGGGGCGTGACATCATAATATACATCACACAAGATCAAGGGAACGACCACTAATGGACCTTCTTGTTGTATTTATTAAAAATGTATAAGTCTTACAAGATTTGAAATGAAAATTTAAACGTTGCGGAAGCATAATTAAGTTTTTAAAAGACAACGAGTATGAATAATAATAAAGTCTTGAAAGATGATATCATATTGCACGTAGACTCCACAT
>BQNB010145897.1:0-16649 GCA_026074375.1 Tanacetum coccineum
GTAGTAGCGTTTAGTGAGGACCGTAGTGTTAGAACTCGTATTTTCTGTAATTTGAAACGTTGTGATGTAATCACTAATGTTCGATGATATGAAATTGATATTTACCTATGATATGATGTCATAATTTGATTTATTTATGCTATGTGCATCATGCATTATAGGGTTTCCATGAATATGTATTTCAATCATGTATTTTCTATGTGAATTAACCATAAATTTTATTTAACCTTGTTCGCAATTTCACATCACCTAGAAATCTTACCAAGCGTTATATCGTTGTGTTGTAGGAAGATGCCTAATATACGATCTGGAGCATCCATGACTCACGAGGAAGTTGAAGAATTGGTTAACCGCCGAGTAGCTGAAGAGATGGAGGCTCGTGAAGCCGCAAGGACCCTTGAACCTCTAAATGAGAATAGGGATGAACAATAAGGCGAGAACGAAGGAAATAGAAATGGAGGAAATGGAAAGGGAGGAAACAGAGAAAACAGAAATGGAGGAAATGGAGGAAATGGACACAGAAATGGGAATCATGGTATGAACTATGGAGGTTTTATGCCAGTGGCTAGAGAGTGCACTTTCCAAGACTTTTTGAAGTGTAAGCCATAAAATTTCTTGGGAACCAAAGGCGTTGTCGGATTGACCCGCTGGTTTAAGAAGATGGAGACTGTGGTCAATATCAGTAATTATCCACCGAAGTATCAAGTAAAATATGCTACATGAACACTGCAGGACAGTGCTTTGACTTGGTGGAACTCTCATAAGAGAACCATTAGTGTTGAGGCTGCATATGCCATGAATTGGGTTGAACTGATGAAGTTGATGACAGAAGTGTACTGTCCAAGGAATGAAATCCAAAAGATGGAGACTGAATTGTAGAATCTGACCGTGAAAGGAAACGACTTGACTGCTTACACTCAAAGGTTTTAAGAGTTGATTTTGTTGTGTACTAGAATGGTCCCTGATGAAGAAGACAGAGTGGAAAGGTTTATCGGAGGTTTACCGGACAACATTCAAAGGAATGTTGTCACACCCCCAAACGGGGCCTGGACGGAATACGTGTCTGAGGGCGTGACGTCATCATAATCCGAACACAAGGCACAAGACAAGGGAGTGCTGAGAATAATGAGGAGATGGTAAGTTAACCTTAAGGGATAAAAATCCGTGGATGTAACCGCCGTTCTAAGAGGCAAATACTAGTTGGGCTGAATGGGCCAGAGCTTATACGGCTGGGAACAATGAAAGAAGAGGATATGCTGGGCCACTACCCTACTGCAATAAGTGCAGGATGCACCATGAAGGGTTGTGTACTATGAGGTGTGGAAACTGTAAGAAGGTTGGACATCAGACTAGGGATTGTAGGGCTGCTATTGCTCCAAATACTCAGAGGGCTCCAGTTGGAAATCAGCAGGGTATTATTTGTTATGAGTGTGGAAGACCAGGACATTTCAAGAAGGATTGTCCTAAGTTGAGAAATCAGATTAACCTGTTGGGAAACCAGACCAGAAACAAGAATGGAAACAAAGACTGGAAAAACTAGCAATGGATAGGTAACGAAACTACGGCAAGAGCTTACGCCCATGGTGGAGGTGAAACAAACCCTGTATTCCACATTGGTCACGGGTACGTTTCTTCTCAATAACTGTTATGCTTCTATGTTATTTGATTCGGGCGCCGATAGAAGTTTTGTGTCAACTACCTTTAGTGCTTTGCTTGATGTTACACCAACCACTTTAGACACTAGTTATGCCGTAGAACTTGCCGATGGAAGAATTTCAGAAACAAATATTGTTCTTAGAGGTTGCACGTTAGGACTATTAGGTCATCCGTTCGACATAGATCTAATGCCCGTAGAGCTTGGTAGTTTTGACGTCATTATTGGTATGGATTGGTTGGCGAAATACCATGCGTTGATCGTTTGTGACGAGAAGGTTGTTCGTATTCCTTATGGAAATGAGGTGTTGATAATCCGAGGTGATAGTTGCGACGGTGGAAGTAAGTTGAATATCATATCGTGCACGAAGACCCAAAAGTATATTGAGAAAGGATGCCAAGTTTATCTGGCACAAGTTACATCCAAGAAGGCTGAGGATAAGTCGGAGGAGAGGCGACTTGAGGATGTGCCAATCGTACGGGAATTTCCGGAAGTCTTTCCAGAAGAATTGCCTGGGTTACCGCCTACTCGACAAGTTGAATTTCAAATCGACTTAGTCCCTGGTGCTGCTACTGTTGCGCACGAGCACCGTAACAATTGCACCAGTTGTTATGCAGAGTTGTCTACTCAGTTACTTGAACTTTTGACTAGGTGGATTTATAAGGCCGAGTTCCTCACCTTGGGGAGCACCAGTTTTGTTTGTCAAGAAGAAAGATGGTTCTTTTCGGATGTGTATCGACTATCGTGAACTGAACAAGCTTACTGTGAAGAACCGATACCCACTTCCGAGAATCGATGATTTGTTTGATCAATTGCAAGGATTGGACGAGTCTTTATAAGATCGAACTCGGATATGGTTATCATCAATCAGAGTTGTGAGGACAGACATTTCAAAGACAGCATTTAGGGAATCGCTATGGTCACTACGAGTTTCCAAGTAATGCGTTTGGTATTGACTAACGCACTCAGCAGAGTTTTTCATGGACTTGATGAATAGGTGTGCACTAAATAAAATTTTAAAAAAAAAAAACCGTATCTGGATAGATTCGTGATTGTATTCATCGATGATATTTTGATCTACTCCAAGAGCAGAAAGGAGCATGAAAGACATCTTAAGTTGATCTTAAATTTATTAAAGAAGGAAGAATTGAACGCCAAGTTCTCAAAGTGTTAATTTTGGATTGTCGATGGTACAATTCTTGGTCACTGTAGCTGATAGTGAAGGTTTCATGTTGATCCCTAGCGAAGATTGAGGCAATCAAAGATTGGGCGTCACCCAAGACACCTACCGAGATTCGTCAATTTCTAGGTTTGGCCGGTTACTACCGATGATTCATCGAAGGATTTTCAAAAATCGCTAGACCTATGACAAAGTTTTGACTCCAGAGAGTGTGAAGTTTGAATGGGGAAAAAGTGCAGAAGTGCATTCCAGATGTTGAAGCAAAATTGTGTAGTGCGCCAATTTTTGGCATACCAGAGGGAGTTGAGAACTTCGTGGTGATAGTGCGATCTTCAAATAAAAGGGTGGGCGCGGTTTTGATGCAGAGAGAGAAGGTCATAGCTTATGCATCCCGCCAACTCAAGGTTCACGAGAAGAACTATACCACGCACGACCTAGAGCTTGGACTCTTCTTAGTGCAGTGTGTTTTCTCTGAAATGATGGAGACATTATCTGTACGGTACCAAGTGTGTTGTTTCCATCTGATCTATGAGTTACAAACCTTACTCGACAGAAAGATAGAAGGGCTAAATATGAGGCAAAGACGTTGGTTAGGAATCATGTTGAGCGACTACAACTGTGAGATATCGATATCATCCTGGAAAGGCGAACGTGGAGGAGCTGATGCCCTTTGGGGGGGAAAAAAAAGGTTTCTGACAAGAAAGAAGCAAGCCACTACGAGTTCGAGCCTTGGTTTATGATATAGGGCTAACCTTCCTAAGCAAATTTTAAGTGCTCAATCGGAGTCAGAAGGAGAGAACTTCATCAACGAAGATTTGCGTGGCATGATTAACAAGTTAGAACCTCGCGCTGACGGAACGTTATGTTTGAACAATCGAAGTTGGATTCCGTGTTTCGGAGAGTTGAGGGCCTTGATTATGCATGAGTCGATAAAGTCGAAGGTATTCCCATCACCTGGATAGATAAGATGTATCGGGACTGAAGAAGTTTATTGGGGCCTAACATGAAAGCTGAGATTGCAACTTATGACAGCAAGTGTTTTAACAGTGCAAAGGTTAAGATTAGAATATCAGAACCATCTGGTTTGTTAGTTCACCAGAGATACCAAATGGGAAATGGCGAGAACATAACTTATGGACTTTGTGACTAAAACTGCTTGAGGTTAAGGACAAGGCTGGCAAGACACGATTTGGGTTAATCGTTGATTCGTCTCACTAAATCTGCTATTTCTTTGCCATATGTGATGAGAGCGATGAACACGTTAGAAAAATTGACGAGACAATACTTGAAGGAAGTAGTCTCGAAGCATGGAGTGCCGGTTTCGATCATCTCTGATCGCGATGGAAAATTTACTTCACATTTTTGGAAGTCTCTACATAAAGCATTAGGTACTCGATTGGATATGAGTACAGCCTACCATCCAGAGACCGATGGTCAGAGTGAGAGAACCATTCAAACGTTAGAGGATATGTTACGTGCCTGTGTACTCGACTTTGGAAAAGGTTGGGATAAACACTTACCGTTGGTAGAATTTTCATATAACAACAGTTACCATACCAGCATTAAGGCTGCTCCGTTTGAGGCGTTGTATGGGCGCAAGTGTCGATCACCCATCTGCTGGGCTGAAGTTGGGGACAGTCAGCTCACTGGCCCAGAGATCATCCACGAGACAACCGAAGAGGAATTAGTGCCAAATCAAGAGCCATATCCTAGCCGCCTGTGATCGTCAAAAGAGTTATGCTGACATGAGAAGGAAACCTCTTGAGTTTCAAGTAGGAGATAAGGTCATGTTGAAAGTATCTCCTTGGAAAGGAGTAATACGTTTTGGCAAACGGGGAAAGCTGAACCCTCGTTATATTGGACCTTTTAACGATCTTTGCCAAAGTAGGAACCGTTGTTATCGTCTAGAACTTTCCAGAGAGGTTGAATAGAGGTTCATAGACGTGTCTCGTCCGAAATTGAAGAAATGCAAAGGACTGGACTGATGACCGCTTGGCTATACCATTGGATAAAGATCCAAGTTGGGACGACAAATTGGATTTCATTGAAAGAACCTGTCGAGATTATGGATCAGGAAGGTAAGCGTCTGAAGCAGAGAGTCGTTATTCGACTTGTCATAAGTGCGGTGGAACTCCAGGAGAGGTCCTGAGTCACTGGAGAGTGAAGACCAAATGCAAAAGAAATACCGCACCTTTTCACCAACTTGCACCCGCTGCCTAGAGGTTGCGTCCTAAGCTTTTGAGGGACAAGCTCTTTAACGGGGGAAAGAATGTGACAACCCGAGATTTTCGTTTATCAGTAGCCGTTTTCGTTTGTAGGCAATTTAAAAATTTTAAATGTTTCGTTTAGCTTTACGTTTAACGAGAAGTTGTTTCGTTGTAATTCTGAGGAATAGTCTCCGGGAGCGAACGGGACACCTAAACGTTGTAGTATTTTGGCATAGACTCGTTTTTATGTTTTTTTAAGGCAATGTTTTAAATTTCATATTTTTTGGTGAAGACGTTATTCGTTTTCGTGCTATAGGATATCCGTGTGTTTACCTTAAACTATAAGCTTAAGCATGCCAAGACTTGGAAATTAAATCATTTTGGGGAGCATAGCAACAAAGATTATAAAATATTAAATTGGTCCCCCTTTCCCCTTGCCAATTTCGGTTTGGCCAAAACCAACAACCATGGACTTGGTGGACAAGTTTTGAATTCAAATGTGCATAAGACAAGCTTAACTACATGATATGTACTAACTCATTTCTCATTGGTGGATCATTTTGGTCCCCCCTCCTCTTCTTTGTCTTATTTCGGTACACACACACACACACCATTAGTGTGTGAAGTAAACATTTGTATATATCATATTCTAGGGTCATTTGTTCATTCCATACTCACACACATAAAACTTCACTTATCTTTTCTTTCTTTTTCTTCCTTGTGCCGAACCAAAATCACCAACAAAACACATTCATTTTTCATCTTTGATCAAAAATACTTGAAGATTTATTGAAGGTTTGATCATTTTGTTATCCATCCGGGTATTTTGTTAAAACATACATTTGGGTCTGTATGAGTCTTTGTTCACCATCCAAATCTTCTAATTTTTGTAAGTCTTTAAATTCTCAAACAACTTGTACTTTTATACTTCTTATGATGCATACATACTAGTTGTACAATTCATTTTGTAAAAACAAAGGTTTAAAAACTACATAAACCCTAAAAGGGTAGGCATATATTTCGAAATACATAAGAATAAATATAAGGAAATGTTAGTTTTGTGATCGTGGTTATTTTCGTGTAATAAAAATGATATGCTATAGTTCATTTTGTTTGACTTATGTTTAACAAGCTTGTGGAAAGCTTATTTAATTATTTTGAGCTTATTGGGGCTTGTATATATTTCGGCACAACTAGGAAATAAAGAAAGATTTATTGTTTAACTTATTTTGTTTTGACATATATTTTGTTAGCTTATTTTCTAGCTTTTTGTGAACGGACAAATGATAAACTTATTCGGCTCAATAAATAAGCTCGAATATAGTTTACTAGGGCTTAAAGCCACGTCCCACATACGAGACCCAACACCATGAGATTATTTTTGAGCTCATATGGTTTGACTTATTATACTTGACTTATTGTGAGCTTATTGATAGCTTATCTTGAGGTCACGTATTTATTACTTAATATTTTGCTTAGCGATATTTAAATGATAGTAAAATACACATTCTGACTTAAGGGCAAAGCCCAATATATGCAAAACACCAAAGCATAAAAGCTACGGTGTAGTTTATTGGATAAGTTCGTGAGTGACTTATTTAATAATGTACGACTTAGATGTTTTACGTTTAATTATTTTTAGACGTCGAACGTTACAATTAGTAAAGGATTTGATAAATATGGAAAGTGATTTGAAAGTGGTTTTTAATTAAAGTCTACGACTTTGGGAAAACGTGTAAACACGAACGGGTCATGCCGAAATTTTGTAAAAATCTTATATAATTTGAAAACTATTTGGAAAAAAACATAAATGATAAAATACTTCGATTATAATTACCTAAACTATTTGGAATATTAATGATAAATAAACAAGATTTTATTTGTATTAACCTATAACAATTTTAATATTATATATAAGTAACTATAATATTATATATGTCGTTTCATAAAATACTCGATCACTTAAACGATTTTAAAATGTATAAACTAACGTTTGCCTAAAAATGACATTGACGTGCATGCATCAATTGTAGTACTAATAAACCTCCGAGTCTCAATCGAAACCCATATTCTTTTTAGGTTCTTACCGTGTACGACTGTTTATTCAGTGGACCCATACTTTTGCGTATACTCTTTACCTTATCATAAAGGTGCAGTTCATAGCCCCACTCATTTATCGTTTTGAATAATTGTTTTTAAAACTAGGGGTGAGAAAAGAAACATTGCTTACTTTTAACTGGTCACAAAGTAACTCTTGCGTGAGATTTTCCCTGTTTACGTGTTGCCTAAGTAGCGTTTAGACCACTACTGCCTCACTTATCATGAACCGTCAATTTCTCGACTGGAGGACCGGTCGAAGGAGCGCGAATGTTATTAATAGATCTATTGGGACTAATTATCCCTATCCGGGTGAGTAGCGCTCACTACCCACGTGGTGCCCGATAAATGGATATATATCATGTCGAACTTAAGAAGGTAGTCTTGGTCAGATACCTCGGGGGCTTGTTTCAACCTAGCAATGCACCTGCTTAAACGTAATTAGCTTCGGTGTCATGATGCTTTTAGAGCAACGTAAATACCTTTTTACTGTGAAGATGTATTTGTTTAACTGTCGCACTTCGTGTGATTAATTGTGGTCCTCTATAATAACGTTGATTTAAAGCTTATGAATTCACTCAACTTTTGGTTGGACCGTTTTAAGCATGTTTTTCTCAGGTGCTTAGCATGGATGCTGTTGATTGACTTATGTAGAGTCTATATGCCTGTACCGGTTTACCAGAGATTTATCTATGTTTTAAATACCGTTGTTGAACTTATTTAAGCTTCCGCATTTTAACTTGAATCCATCAAATTTTATTGATGTAAAACTTATTATTATTATTTTCAATTTATGCAACGGTGTTTATTTTCAAAACGTACCCTTAGAGGTCGTTCTTTATGCTTTGTACTTGAGATGATCAATCAAGTCACGCCTCCGGACACGTGTTCCGTCCAGGCCCCGTCTGGGGGTGTGACAGTATTTCTCCTAGCTGGGTCCTTTAGGGCTTAACAAAGTTATAACTTTTGAGATTCTATGCCGGTCCTTACAAATCGAGCCACCTATCACTCTATTTAGAGTCTTCCAGACGCTTTACAAGCAAGGTCACTAGTTTTCTTTTGCTAAACGCCGCACGCTAGATCCTGTTTGCATTGATGACAACAGGTCCTGCATAAAAGGTTGGAAATCTGGTTTCTTTTTTATGTATCGGTAGGGCTATTTATTGAATACATGTCTTGGAGGTATCATTAATGGTTATTATGTGATCCAAAGATGTTGCTGGTTCATATGTCAAGCAGACATTGCCCTCAGGGAGTTTTTTAAGTGCCTCTGTTGTGAAGCTACATGATATGCCCAAGGGGGTATTGGTCTTATCCGGTTTGAGTAGGGTCTGGAAGAGTCGTACCCATGATCCGATCTTAAAAGATTCTAGTGGAAATGGTATGGGAGGGGTGGGACGCTTTGTTTTATGAGTCTGCTGCTATATATCTCTTTGTTGACTTCCCTTTCTTTTTGCAGTTATGGGCATTCATGATTTTCTTGGCTTGCCCGCACGTTTGAGCGACTGGACGAAGGTTCAAGAGGAGATTCATCATGACATGAGGCATACCCTCCAGAGGCTTCCCTTCTATTATACTCCTTTGGCTGCCCCTGATGTTGTTATCCCAAGGCCTACTCAGGAGGATCTTGTTCCTGCTACTCCTAGTACTAAAGTGTTAGCCAAAGCTGAGGCCTCTAAGAAGCAAAGGGCCTCTACTTCTAGAGTGGCCCCGAGCCAGGTTGCCAAATGCACTAGATCGGCAACGGTACATTCTTCCAGAGGTTCTGTCCGACCAAACTTGTTTGATGATGATTATAGTGCTGATGATGAAAGTGATGATGATGATGCTTGTGTTGAGATTTCGTTGATCACACCTATCTGCTCTGCTGCTACCATTCCTGTCGGAGGGAACCAGAGCGAGGGTTCTGTTCCCTCCGCTGCTGAAGGTCCTAGCAACCGTGGTACTTGCTTATCCATGTACTTGCTGATTCTTCTTGTTTGTTCCCTTCCTTATATATTTTTGACCACCAGATCTCGAGGAAAGGCTTCATAGACGATGTTGTTGACGACCTCCGGGATTCTGATCGTTCCCATGATTTTAATAGCCCTACTCCTGTTTCCGAGACCCTACCAGGTGATGCTATTGGAACTAGACTTCTTCCCATTGCTCCTGGTCTTAATTATGTACTTATCCACTAGGAGGACAGTGTTTGTCACAGATTCTTATGGAGGTTAGTCGCGAGGAGTGGGGACGATCCTAGATCAAGCCACTCTTAGCATTTTGACCAAAGAGGTTTTCAAGGATTGATTACAAGATTTCTTACTATATATAATATAAATATATAATAAGTATTCCAAAAATATCAATAATAAGAATTCCGTAAGGCTTTTTAAAAAGAAATTACCTTTATCCAAAGTAAACCCCCCCCCCAAAAAAAACTTTCCCGGGTCGTATCACGACGAGGCGGTGAATTTGAGAATCGAGGATCGGTTTGTGGAATAATGCTTGAATATCACAAATTTTGATTGGGTTTTCTAATTCTACGGAGAAAAACAAGTAAAGGGCAACTTAAACCTAAAACGAAGGCAAAAACGAAATTAAAAACATTAACGGAACGTAAAAACGTCTAAAACTTAAAACATGAAATTTTAACCCTACACATGCAAATTTAATTTTTACAAGTCCTAAATGATCAAAGAAAATTTTAAAAAAAAGAATTATATTTTTTTTACTTTTATATTTTTTATTATGAATTAAAAATGATTTTAATCTAAAAAATTAATTAAAAATACTAAACTAATTTGGAATATTCTGAAAAATTTATGAAAAGTCCTTTGAACAGTTTAGAACTTTAGAAAAATATAAACTGGAAATAAGCTAAAAGGATAAGCTACTAAATAAGCTTTAATAAGCTGGAAAGCAAAACTGAAATTAAAGGATAAAACAATAAAAGAAAGAAACTATGACAGAAAAGACCCTTAAGGGCGAGTTGGTGTTGAGGTGCGGTCAATATGCTTGGTATGTAAAGGGGGAGGTCACAGGTTCGACCCTGTGACCTTTCTTTTTTATAATTTTTTTCTTTTTCAAAAACTTATAAAATAAGTAAAACAACAACTTTACAAAAGAAACCTTTTTTTCAAATCTTAAAAATAAGCTGATAATCAGCTAAAAAAGTGACAAAATTCTTATTTAAGCCTAAGTGCATTTGCACTTAACTGTTTAGGCTTTTTAGGGCTTAATAAGCTAATGCAAAGCAAATAAGCCAAAGGTAGGCTTACACCTAGACCTAATAAACACCTATGAATGAAAATAAGCAAACAAGACAAGCTGATAAGCACTTAAAAAGCAAATAAGACAATAGGCACTTTAAAAGATAAACAGGCTAAACTACTACTTTTAAGCTAGAATTTAAAACAAGTAGGCCCACATGATAAAGTTTGAAAGATTAAAAAGCAGACTTAAAATTGACCCTCAAACTAAAACACAAATAGCTGGTGGAATTAAGGAAATTGATTAAGAGTTAAGCTAGAAAAAGCAATTTGAAATGACAGACTACTTACAATGTTTTTGGACTTTTTGACAATGCAGCCTAAGATTTTGAGACTCAAAAACCACATTTGACATATTATTAATCTGAAAACAAGCTAAGAACCTACTTTGATGAGCTTATAACAATCAGGATATATCAAAGTTTAGCTAGAATTTAGCCACAATTTGATCTGCAAAAAGTGGCCAAACTTACTAGCTTAACTTAAAACTATTTTTAATCTAAAACTCAAAAGGATTTTCTAAATTAAAGTAAACTGCAAAAGAGATGCTTCATGGATGCAAAGGATTATTTTGGACTCAAAATAAACTATACTTCAAAAACCCTTGTAAGGACATTAATCAAATAAACTATTTGAGAGCTAATTAGACTTGCAGACTGGAATTAAATAAGACAACCTAAAAACTTGACAAAACTACTTAAGGGCTTATGAAAACAAATACCTAGACTTAATGAGAGCTTATTAAAACCAATTTAGGAGATAAAAACATATTTGACACTATTTTGACCCAATTTAGAACCTTAACCCAAACACCCCTTTAAACACTCTAAAACCCAAATTTAGCTCAATTCACTATTCAAAAACATGAACTATGAATACCAGATCTTAAACAACATATATCAACTAATTAGCAAATCTAAACCACTAAATGGGCCAGAACAACAAGAAAAACACATTACTGTACTTTTTATGGGTTTTTTGACAAATTTTTAGGCACAAATATGAAAACTTAAGATTTAAACTAAAACAAGCAAAAACAGATTATCTAAGCACAAAAACAAGTTACAATAAGCAAATAAAAGTAGATTTAAACACTAGAATAAGCAGGAATAAGCTATGGAATAGTAAATGCATAAAATGAGCTTAAAATGGAAAATGAAAACCTTACAAGGGTTCTTAGCTTTTGTCAAGAGCTTAACACCCCAAATAACTTTTAAACCATCCTATAGCTTCCCATGAAGCACTAATACTATGGCCATCTAGTATTAACCATGCTCTTGCTATCTTTGAGATTTGAGTGAATTTGAAAATGAAATTTCACTTAATCACTTAAACTATAGAAAAGCTTGAATGATTAAGTTTAAAACAGGAATGAGAGCTTATGAACTTTGCTTGAATGAAATCCAAAAAATATAAAAAACAAGAAGTTTTGTAAAAAAAAAAGGATTTAGAAAAAGGACTTTTGCATAATAAAACTTGAGATTACAATACGAGAAAAGGAAATTACAGGAAATTAAATTGACATTTGAAAGGGTAAATTACACTACTCTAAAATTACTTTTACACTAGCTACCCTTTTTACAAAGGAAAACTCTATCTATTTATATAAGAAGCTTATGCACAGGGGTGTGCTACTTGTGCTTGTTGTGTGAGTGTCTTCAAAGTATCATCTTAGCCATTGAAAAATCTTGTTCCCCAAGTTCTTTAATCACAGCCTTTGATCTTTTGTTGTGTTTCTTTAAGTCTCAATCACAGCATTGGTTTGTTTCACAATAAGATACCATGGGATTGCCAACGTGTAATTGTCTTCATCTGGGGGTGAGGTTTTGATGGGGTGTGATTGTTGTTTGTCGTGGAGCAGGGGAAGTGAAAGGGATGGATGAATAGTGGTGGGTTGATTGGCGGGAAAGGTTTAGGGAGATGGTTGTTTAATTTTTAAGGGAAAAAGGACTAACGGTGTTAGGGTAATAGGGTTATAGGGACTAATGTTGTAAGTGTTAGGGACTAGCAGTGTTAGTCCCTAAGGAATAACGATGCAAAGTTTTTAGGGAAGTATGGTTAAGTAGTAATGGGTTGGTGGTATGGGTCGGTTTGGGCCAGATTTGATTTTTAAAAAATGGATTTTGAACTATGGCCTTTTTAAAACATAAGGCATATAAATCAAGCTTTTATGGGCTGACCCGACCCATTAGATGGGTACGGTTTGACCCATTAAGTATTTCTTCGGTTTCGGCTTCGTCTTTGACTTTGACTTTTGTTGACTTTGACTTTTGTTTACTTTGACTTTGACCTTTTGCGCTACTTCTTTTTTATATTTTTTTTTTTTTTTTTTTTATATTCTCGTTTTGTGTGGCCCTCGGTTTTGTCGTTTTTGGCTTTGTTTTTTGTACTTTTGTTGATATCCGCATACCTGCCACAGTAAATAACACAAAAACAAGAATATTTTTTGATTTTAGTGTCGTTTTTGGTCCTTTTAGGGACGATTTATTTAGTTAAATGGTATGTGTATTTAGCACTACCACAAATCCCCCATACTAAACTTTTGTCGTGTCCTCACAGCAATGCCTATAAGTATAACACTTAGAAAACAGGAATTCAATCCCCCTCGGACTAATTTACCTCGAAAATTAGTAAGTGTTCATCGAGGGGAAGTTAAAGAATCAATAACTATTGGAAAAAGCCCCACTTTGACCATTTTTGAATATTTACACTTATTCCCACACATATTTTTTGTATTTTTCCTTTTTCTCATTTTTTTTATACTTTTCTTTTTAAGCAACTAACTAGAATGTTTGGACTTTCATTATTTTCATAACTTTTAGGGTCACGGAATAAGAAGCACTTCAATCCTAAAATGCTCAAAAAGATAAAGTCATCGTCCTCGATTTTTTACTTATTCCAAACCAAGCTTAAAACGAAATCACCATTAAATATAAGTTAAGATGCTAACACTACTCATACTTGTACCTTGTGAAACTTTTCGGCTCCGACAGTTATTAAACTTGGTGAATGTTCTTAATTTGAATTTCAACCATAGGATCAAATCACACGTTTTGCAAAATTTTTTATGCTTACATTCCACCAAAAGTAATGAGTTGAAGGCTGAGATCATCCCATGTAGCGACTTTCGTCTCGGCACATCCCAACCTTGCGGCTATTTAGAAAAACCACAATCTTAAAACGAATTAGTCTTAGTTCAAAAGCATATTTGAATATAAGAAAAAGAGATTTTCCCTATATTTATTAAATCACATATATCACACTTATCATAATTATAATTTTAACAAAGGAAATCCTCGACCTTTTAGAAGGCTGCAACATCGGTTGTGAGCCGGCAAGATGCAGCAAACTTTTATCAGTCTCGGATTATTATTCTCACTATATGCCTTCTTTAGAAGGCTGCAACATCGGTTGTGAGCAGGCAAGATACAGCAAACTTCTATCATCCCACAGTTTTTATTATTATTATTACCTCATTTTTCATCATTTTTATTTTTTTTACTTTATATTACCATGATATAGAGAAAATTTCTTTTTAGAAAATTTAAGTATAAATTTGAACTAAAATTATTGATATCGACCATACTTCAAAAATCGTTGATATAAGTTTAATTTTCGAGAAGAGCACGTATTATTAGTCCGGTTAGAAGCTTATGGGAGAGAAAAGCCACAAACTACACTTATGAGCTCTTAAGATTTCCAACTAATCCTTGTTTAGCATCTAACTCATAATTAACTCTATCATTTCTCGTTCTTCGCAAATTTAAAATCTTTAATAAAAAGATCCGCGAAAGCTTAGTCTAAAAGTTAAGGGGCAAGTTAGAGCTCAACACGCTCGATCGAGTCAAAATTTATTCTTATTCTACCCAGCAGAAAAGTCAAACATTGTGACAAAACACTTATTTTATTTTTGAAAAATTTTAAATTTTTTCATTTTTTGGTATTTTGGTGGTAAAAACGGGATTACGCGAAAACAACGACTGCATGCACAATCAAATCGATAGATCCCCCCATACTAGAACCGAACATTGTCTTCAATGTTTTAAGAAGGGTCTCTACGTAAATCCTAAGCCATTTATTAAGTATGCTCAAAGATAAACATAAGTCGATAAGATTGGATATTGGATTCCCATAATGAAGCTAAGGATTGAAGCTCAAGTGATCGATGGAAAAAACCACGAACACGAGAGGCTTTGGTATGTGCTTATTTACACATACCTTTTACCTAATTAATCAAGCTAAAAAGACAAAAAATGACCAAAAACATGATAAAAATACATTGTATACGTTTGTTTTGTGATTTGTGTCTTACAAGTATCGAATATTGTACAAAGGGACAAAAACAAAGCAAAACGGACAAAATCGAGCACGGGATTGGATTTAGCACGAAAAACCCGAAGCCTAAGGCGCATACATCCTTAATGGGCCAACCCGTACCCATTTTATTGGGCCAGGTCAGCCCAATAAGCTTTGTACCTTATAACATAAGTCCTAGTCCATTTTATAAATTGTCCAATCCATTAAAGCTTAAAACCCTTTTATCAATATCCTGGCCCAAGTACCAAATCTAGCCCAACTCAAAACCATAAGCCAAGTCAACCCCCCATCCCTGGTCAAGTCATGATACAATTAAACACGGGTCAAATACCCGGTCAAAATCATTGTACATCCCTTCCATTTTTCCCTCCCAATCTCACTGTAAAATTGTGTACGGGTAAACCTTATTCACCCACACATACGCTCCTAAATCCTTCTAGAAGCACACGGACAAAGCATGACCTTACCATGTCAGAGCCAGGATGGCAATCCTGAGGCCAATCATTGGCTATGGAGACGTCACATCAAATGGAGGGCTAAGATTGATAGATTGAAGCGGTTTAGAAGATTGAAGGGCCAAGATTAAGAGATGAGAGCACACTTATTTTCTCCTCACATAACAAACACACCTAAGCCCAATGGCTTCTCTATAAATAGGCTAGAATTCTTTATTTGTAATCATCTAGGAGTAGGAGTAGGTAGCGTAGATTAGCTTATTCACTAGCTTATTTTTATGTTTTCATTGTATTTTCAGCTTTAAAAGTATTGTAACTCATTTTGTTTAATAAAATTTAAGTTTCATTTCAATTCGTGTTATTTACCTTGAAATTTACTCTTATGTTTTAAAATTGCTTCCAAATGATTAAATAAGCTGTTAATAAGCTCGTATCAGTCTCTAATACTCATATAAAGTTCATATAAGTTTGTATAAGTTGTTTTGATCTTCTGGTTTAGTATATTATACCTTGACTTATATGGAAATGGATTTTAAGCTTTTGGAAGATAAGCTAGCCATGGATGAGCTTATGGGATATTTTATAGTTGCTTATTTAATAAGCTGGGTAGGTTACAACTTAATATGGTTGTATTATCCCTGTTTTGAGCAAGGGATAAAGGTACACTTTCTTAAAACTCTTGTTAGCTTATTTTTGTTCTAGCTTAATGTTACTATTTTAGAGCTTATTTCTGTTTTCTTTGTGCTTATTTGATTCTAATAAACTCTATTATTATCTGTCTTAGCTAATGGATGATCTGCTTTAGCTTTTTAAAGATTGTTGTAGTTTAAAATTACTTTTCTGATTTTATAAGGGGTGTTTGGCATAAGGTTCAAAGTGGGTCAAAAACTAGTTGTAATCTATTTGTGGGTCTTAAGTCAGTGTTAACTATCTTTTAATAAGACTATTAGTCAGTTATTTTAAGTTTTTAAAAAGTTAAAAGTCAAAATTAAGGTCTTGAGTAACCATGGCTTAAAACTGTGGTAATTTTGTTTATGAGTCTAGCTTATTAGGTTTGATTTTGATTAGGTGTTGTTTGGTGCTTGTTTTGATCTTAAAACTTTGTTAAAATGTAGTAAAATCAAGTTTGAGTAAGTGTGTCTTTGTAGTGTGCAATTTTTGGTATTGGCTGTCAATTTTAGCAGATAAGTAGAATAGATTTTAGCAAATTTCATCTTCTAAATTCAGTCAGCTTAAGTTAGTTGTAGTTTTTAAAATTTGGTGCACAAGTAGTTTGTAGGTCAAAGTTAATCTGTTAGGGATTATTAACTTGTTTATAGATTATTAGGATATCTGAGTTTAGTTTTAATAATAGCACTTTAGAAATTTGAAAAAAAAAATACAAAAAAAACAATAGTCAATCTGCCTATGCAGCTTTTTCATTTAAGCATTTCTCAGCTTATTAGATTTTCAAAATTCTTTTTGAATGTTGATTTAGATAGTTTTTAG
>BQNB010145898.1:1341-16649 GCA_026074375.1 Tanacetum coccineum
TGACCCGTAAGCATAACCGGCCCTCTAATTGAACATAACTCTTAAGCAGGGCAACGTTTAGTCAAACCTGACAAATCTAACTGAAAGCAGACCAGGTCAATATGCAAAGAGAAGTTTTGGTTTAGTCCAAAGGTCAAACATCAACATTATTATGAAATGTTGTTTGCCAAGAAACTAGACAAGAAATCAAACCCCAGACGTTAAGTCAGATATATTAAAACCGACAAATTAAACTGAAACCAAACCTCGGCAATAAGCAGAGGAATTCTGACATCAATATTAGCATGGAACTATGCTTACCAAGTAACTAAAGACACAGGCCAAAAAGACAAGGCAGACTCTATAGAAGCAGTATAGGTAGTTTCAACCGAAATCTTTCAACATTTCAAGCAAAAAAATGTAACTCGACAGAAGGCATAATTTTACTTGTTCGATGTTCAGGCAAAAACCAACACAGAAAAAAGTACAAAACATCTCGAATAATTATAATCTAGTGAGCTTTGACAAGCATTTTCACTCGAACATTCTATAACTCTCTAAGAAACCTCCCCACAAAAGTAATTCCAAACACTGCAATTAATTTAGTGAGATTTGACGTACTCCTGAACGATGTGAAGTCCTTCAGATTCCTCACCGTAATCCTGCAACATTTACAAATTTATTAATATAAAGAATAAACATCATCATATATAGGTTTTATACTTTTGTCAAATAAAGACAGAAAACTAATCATACCTTCACAACAAGGCATGAGCAGCCAACAACCTTCCTTGCCTTGCCTTCTGAGTCGATCTTGCACAACTGCAATGTTCAAAATCCAATCAAACCACCAGAAATGGTAGACCAACAAACCGTACAACTACACCACAATGTATGTATTTTTCGATAAAGCACTGACCAGTCACAGTTTTCTAAAGAATAACACATATTAATCGCTTAATTCAACCTGGTAACCACTAAAAATGATGACTCGAAAAAATGTCAAACAAGATTTGTGTAGCAAGAGACTTACACCAGCCCATTCACCAAGAGTCTTTGCATTGGGGACGGTTACCAAGCTCACGTTATGGTCAGCACAAAGTGCTTTCACCAACTTGATGTAGTCAGGCTGGTCACAATCCTCAGCCAAAACACAAAGTTGAGCAGCATGCTTCTCAATAACCTTTGCTGCCCCATGAAGTCCACGGACAAGACCACCATGGGCAAGTGACTTTCTCAACACTAGCTGCAAAGCAGTCATGATGTCCATGGGCTCACCAAGAGCGGGAGCTGGAGCAGCTACCTCAGCAGGAACAGCAACATCTTCACTGCAGGTGCAAAAGCATTGATCAGAATATACAAAATGTTTCCATTAGATAAGTACGCGTTCATGTTTGATGAAGTTAAAAGACACTTACGCGGCCATGTTTTAGTGTCTAAAAGATCTTCGAGTGAAACTGTTAAAAGAAGCAAGTAAAACATGTCAGGCAAAGAAACAGCACGGCAAAAGTTGTTATGATGCAAAAATTAAACACAATCAAACGACAATGCAGTGTGATAAGCCGCTGTCCATTAAACGTTAATCGTCACATTCATTAAATCACCAAAAACCACACATTCCTTAAGTGGTGTTTGTCTAAGCTTTATTTGACAGGCTTATTGAATATCTGATAAGTTCATTTATTCGGCAAGGTTATGATATCATAAAGTTCATCATAAGCTCAAGTGAATAATTTCCTAAACCCAAAAGATTAAGCTTATGACTTATCAAATCTTCGACAAGCTATTCAAATAAGACAAACAAACCCTTAATTTCTGCAAATACATTTGGTCGAAAGGTGTTCAAGCACTAAGCAATACGTTTACTGACCAAAAATAACAGCTTATTATTCTGCGGACCAACGAGAATATCAGATAACTAGACTGTTTTAGCTTTCCATCAAGGCTTCGTCTAATCTAAATATCAATCTACATTAAATCATATGACTACTTTAATAGGGTGTTTGGATTAGCTTATTTGATAGGCTTATTGGCTTATTTAAAATAAAAAGCCAATAAGCTCATTTTGCATGGCTTATGAGCTGATCAAATTGAGCTTGTGGCCAACAAGGCCATAAGCTAAAGTATATAACCTGAAAATATAAGTCATTAAAATTGAGCTTATTGGTTTCTTTATTTTTGAGTAAACCAATAAGTCCATCAAATAAGCTAATCTAAACACCCCAACACAAGGTGACACACGTATTCCTAGTCTCCGAAAACTAAACAACTACAGATAATCCAATCATCAACTTAAACCAGAACCAAACATCATTACTATATCTAAACACGTATAATTCAAAACATCAACTAAACATAAAGGCTTTCTTTTTAAGCTTATTTATGGGCTTATTAGCTTATCTGTATCAGCTTATATTTCATAAGCCCCATTTTTGTTTATTAATTTCGGACTTATTTATAAGATTATTATGTCATAAAAAGTTCCAAAATAAGCAAAAATTCAAACTTCAGAAACATAAGCTGAAAACAGACAAACTCATAAGCCCATAAATAAGGGGGCGTTTGGGTTAGCTTGTTTTTAGAGCTTACTGGAAACTGGAAAAACTCATAAGCTCATTTTTTTCGGCTTATCAGCTTATCAACTTAACCTTTTGGACTTATTAAAGTCCATAAGCTCAACTACATAATCTCAAAAGCCGAAAAAAGGGCTTACGAGCATTTCCAATTTCAAATAAGCCCGAAAAATAAGCTAACCTGAAACCCACTAAGCTTAATGAATAAAGAAAATGAAAGAATACCTTGTGCAGCTGTGAAATTGAAGAAATGCAGAGAGCGGCTGTGCGGCACAAGTTTGAGTGAGATTATAAAGGTATTACAAAACCCTAATTCTATATAAATGTTTCTTTTACTTTTCACTATTGGTCCTTGTACTTTTCTCTTTCTTTATATTTTATACACTCTTTCGGTTTGACTTATCATGGGTGTCTTTTTTACGCCAACCATTTTTTACCGAACAAATGATAGTTCTAGCAACTCTCATAGTCATGTGGGGTACCAACTAGAGTGTGTTAGAAATTGTTATCTAATAACTTAATATTACACATAATATTTTACGAGCTACGCAGCGAAATATTATACATATATAGCAACTATAATTAACATAAAAAAACATAAACAACAACCGTACCTTTTAGCAATCAAGCTATGGAAGAACCGGAGCTTCTTCAAAATACGCACGTGCATTAAACCGTGTGAAACCGAAACCCTTCGAGTTACTAAAGCAAGTAACCTCTACGTGTATCCACACTACATGTTACCCGATATCACTTGAATGTTAATTCCTTGAACTAACGAATATTGAATACTAGAATCACCGAACTTCGGATTCCCTTCGTGGGGCTTCCTTAGATCAGCTAAAGGAGAGAAAGAATGGAATGGATTGATCGAATGATGCTTAGGGGTCCTCTATTTATATTGCTGGAATTAGGGCGCCCTAAGTAAGGTAACTTAAGGCCTAAGCTAGCAAAAGTTCATCCCCTTCTCCCCGCTTGGTTTGGTCGTCCACTTTCACAAGCCCAACACCCCTTTAGGTTGACTTTTTGACTTTGTATAATTATTATGTACATCACATATTTATTATTTGTAAACGAACTAATTAACGACCGTTAAATATTCTCTCGTTAGAGTATTAATAAATATAACAAATATATACATATATTATTATATATATTAATATAGTGATATCGAAAGTATATGTGTGTGACCCTGTAGGCTCACGTATTTTTAGCCGTATAAATATTCGTATGACATGAGCACTTCTCAACAGCTCCCACTTGCGAATGTCAGTGTCATAGAATATAACATACTAACATTGACTAATAGTCTAGCAACATTATCAATGCTCCCAAAAAATCCGAGTATGGTTTTCATAAACATCTCAGCCTTCAATGGCTCAAGTCAATTCATCCTTTTGTTTCAGAATGTTAAATATGGATATGGATCAAAACTTATTCCATAATTTAACGATTCTGTTTTTTGTTTCTGTATTGATCAAGATTACCAAATATAAAAAGAATCCTCTTAACTACACTTTCGGCACAGCCACGCAAACATCTGATCAACCCAACGAGAGGCCCAACAAGTATCTAACTCTCAAACATGTGGAGGAACAAATTCTATTTTGACTACAAGTGCTTTTCACATACTTCATAACATCTCTGAAAGTAGCATTTATAGCTACCTTATTCAGGATAGCGGTTAACTAGAATTAAGAAATGTCATCCATACACGCAAAACCTGCTTGCATCTCAAGTCTAAGGATAAACAGACTGTCACCATGTGTGTAACTTACTCAATGCGCCGATCCATAAAGTGATTAGCACACGGTACGGTATCCAATATTAAACCACATTGAATAACATGTAAATTTGACAGACTCATCTTTACATATTCAACAGAATATAACCAAACACTCACATTTGTCTTATTTGTTAGGATTTCATTTTATGTGATGACATTACGGAATTACCATAGTTTATCATAGTCACATACGCATGGACTAGATTAGGCAAGATTGCATAGTTTAGTAGTGTAGGGACTATATATATCCCCTCCAAGGCTTCCATGGAGGGGTCGAGACTTTTGTAAACTTTCACTTCATTTTTATTTTACACACACTTTTACATTATCTCCCTTTACTTTCTCTCTCGATAGAAATCATGACTATCTTTTCTTGGTTTGATTTTCCAAGACCACAGGATCTATGATTCTTTTATTTCTGACAAGTGATATCAAGAGCCATGGTTACACTCTTGGGTCGGTTTCACTTTGTTGTCCGGATGGTCTCTATTGTGTTACAGATCTGTCACACATTTCTATATCAAAATCTGTCATTTTTGTCACTTGTGTTGGTTTCATGTTTCATGGCTGATTTATGACTTATCATAGCTTACTTTCGTGTCTTGTTTGGCTGAAAAAAAAGAAAAATTCTTTTATGTATTGTTGAGTAATCTGTTGTATATCAGCTTGTTTAAGTTTTTTTTTGTTTGATTGAGTTTTATTTTGATCTTATTGTACAAAACTCACAAGTAGCAAATCTAATTCTGGGCTCATGAGTTCATAGTAGCGACTTGGCAGGAAAAGAAAATCAGATATGTAGCTTGTTGCAAAAGGACAAAAGTACAACAGTGCAAAAAGACAAAAGTACGAAAAGGACAGGTAGCGAATTAAGAAGAACATGTCTTACTAGCAATTTAGATTAGCGCGTTGGTGTATAGGTACAATGAAGACAAATCTCTAAGCCAAATCTAAAGGAAGCTCTGTCTAATTTTAGACACAGTAGCGAGTTGGCTATGTTGCTTGGTAGCGAGTTGCTACCACAAACCCAAACCGAGTTAACTCGGTATTTACCGAGTTGACCCGGGTCAACTCAATGAGTCAAACCGGTTCATTTCGAGTCAAGGTCAACAGAAAGGAAAAAGGAAGAAGACAGACACGCATCAATAACAACATCAACAACAGCCAACAAACAACATCAAATCCAACAACACTATCTATCCCCTTCGTCACATAATCACCAACATCACCAAACTCCACTTCTTAATTGACTCGAAACTAAATGAAACAAAGGAAAATCTCAGATTCAGTTTCGGCTGTAACATGCAATAATATGTCAAGACCATTTAAGATCTATACAACTCGAAACAACTCATCATAGATATGTGAGAAAGAACTTCACTTTGATTTTCGAATATAAAGAGTGACTAATAACCATTATGATTATAATCATTCTTTATTTCGATTAAACACAAACAAAATAAAACCTCCTCCTTTAATATACGAATTTAAAGAATGAACAAAGACAAGATTGTCTTATTCATTCTTTGTTTCGATTCAAGACACACAAACAAAAAGAAGACCTACCCAAGACCCTAAAATAGATATTGAAGCCACGAACCCTTCACTATTTTCATTATTTTAAAGTCTAGGCTGATTCTCTAATCAGTTCGTGCATAATCAATTGATGGGTTTGCTGTGGGTGAGGGTTAATTGGTAGGAAATTGATGGAAGAATGGTGTTGTGATGTCTACGTATTAAGGAAATAAGGTTGGAGTTATTAGTTTGGATCTACTTTTGGTGATTGCATAGAGGAAAGAGGCGGATGTGAAATGGAGGATTAGGGTTAAGATTATGCCTTAATTATATGAAATGGGAGGTGACTGCGTTTTTTTTGAAGTGGTTTAGGGTTGATATGTCACGCAATTAGGGATTAGTGTTATTATATATCCCTACTGATTGAGTTAATGGGCTGGGATCCAATTTGTGTTTGAAACATAGGCTTTATCGTAAATCTACACATGGGCTGAATATATACACAATTCATATTATGGAAGTGATAATGGTTAATTTTCTCTTCAAAGTATCATTTGTTGGTGACGTGTAGATTAGAAACAAACGTAATATGTTTTATGTTGAGGTCATGGACTGAATTCCTATTTTGATATAATCAAAATTGATTATTTAATATAGTCTTTTAGTTTAGGCCGTAATGGTTGCAATTGGGTTTCGTAATGACAAAGTGACAATTATTTTTAGTGACGAGATCGGGATCGATCTTTATAAAGAATCATGGAACTTAAATGGTAATGGCTAGATTTGAACTTAATTTTTCTAAGTGACTACGGAGTTGATTGGGTATCACTTATTTGAGATTGAAGTTGACTTTCATGAAGGCGTGTTCTTATTTTATCTTGAAGTCGGGGTTGGTTGGATGCATGACTTTCAATGATAACTTGCTCGAGCTTAAGATTTATGTTGAATACTTGCGTTATCTAGTTACCAGCAGTCGGGGTGGATGGTTGAAGACCTGGTTAACTATCACTTAAAGGAGATACGTTGTAGTTCTTAGTGTCACACGCATTAGTCGATGTGGATAATTGCAAGAGGTGATAAAAGTCTCATACTTTGTCTGATGAGTTTTAAGTACTTAGAGATTTGCATGGAGCACAAATTCCCTACACCATTAGTGAAAACTTAAGCCATAAGAACGAGAAATTCTACTTCAACTTCAAGTTTGGTATATCGGGTTTACTCCATCAGTGGTTACTTCAAATAGCCTACAAAGGGGTTGGTAAAGATAGTCATAGAGAGTTAATGAGTAGAGATTTGATCAGCAGTTGATTCTCACAGGATATATTTGAGTTAATTTTATTCTTCTCACAAGATTTCAAGTATATGTGCGTACAATGTTTTGCTGATTTTGAGGTATCAAAACCAGCAAGGGGGAAGGAGACATACATCTGAACGCACAGCGAGTACACATGATGAACTTCATACCTTCTTCTTAATTGAAGTTATTCCGGGAAGACAAATATCATAACCGTAGAGAAAATCAGTGTTTTAACTCGTGGCTTTTGGTGTATTATTCCAACTTCATGGGGGAAGAGATGTAAAAAACAGTTTCTGATGATAAAAAAGGTACACAATGGTATGATGATTCCCCTAGTTAGTCAGCATCCTGCAGGAAGAAATGTGTTCATCCAGGACTTACTTGTTTTTATGGTACTGTTTTGGTGTTATCATTTTGAATACATCCGGTACTTAGTTATTTTTATGGTACTGTCTTGGTGTTATCATTTCCACTGCATACGGGATAAATTGCTTTCACTCGGGACTTAGTTGGCTTTGGTGAAACAATTTAAATGTGTTCATCTGGGACTTACTTGATTTTTACGGTATTGTTTTGGTGTTATCATTTCGACTACATCCGGTACTTAGTTGTTTTTATGGTACGGGATAAATTGCTTACACTGAGGACTTAGTTGACTTTGGTGTAGCAATTCTTATCTACACTCACTTGGAGGGAGAAAAGTGCATTTCCAGGTCTTAATTGATTTTGATGCTATGATTTCGACTTCTTTAATGGGATTGAGTGTGTACTTCGGGTGTTTGGGCTTCATATAATAAGACTGACTGCATCTCTTCAACTACATGGGGGAAGAGATCTCTTAATACTTTTGGTCTGCATTACTTTAGCCTTCAGCTGGAAGAAATGAGAAGAATTATTCAAGGGTGAGAAGATACGTTGCTGATCCCCTGAACGGATAATCATTGTGCTTATTCTTAAAAGGAGCAGCAATATTTGATGTGGTTTGCTACGAATTCCGTTGTGCACTTAATTATTCTATGCTTGTAAGAAAGCTTTGAAACTGCTCAATAAGAAGATTTTCGGTTTGGGGTGAAGCCATTAAAGCTTCATAATGAGGAGGCTCAAGATTAGACGAATATTCAGGAGCCTCGAAAGCTTTGGTGGTGAAAGTTTATGAGATCTTAACTACAGACTTCTACAAAGAACAGAATGATATCTTCATTCCGGTATTCAGGTCAACATCCTCTTAAATGGTATATTATATCTTGTACATTATTAAGTAGTGTATCTTTAGGTGTTATGTGTTAGTGTATCATTTTTTCATGAGTTTTTCGTTAAACTCAAAATCCTTCAAAATTCTTATACCTGACACTAACAAATTCCCTCATTAATTTGAGAGGGAGCATTAATATGTTCCAATATCGGCTTGTATTTAATCAGACCACATTTTCTCCTAAATTTTCTAACATATTTAAATCAATTGAGATCCTAAATCTCAAAGGGTTTGAAATTTTTGATCAGGGGAGAGAATGTGATTTAAATATTAAATCTGATAAAATGTGATCTATTAAGACTCAAGCAGGTACTCCTCCCTCCATGTGCCAAACAATTTCGAATATCGACGCACATGTTGAGGGGGAGCAGTTTCATGAATCAAAACAATCGAGGTACTAATGCTTTGATGTTTACATCGCCCGTACCTTGATTGATTTTCAAATGGTTTTATGGCGAAGAGAACAGTACCAAAAGACCGACCCTGTATTTACTTTATCGGAGTTATAAGGATGGTATGGTTAGGTACATGTTCCCATGATCCCGCCAGAGCCGGAGGGATCTACCCAGGGACAATCCACTAGTTAGTGTAGAAGTCCTTAGGTATGATTACAAAAGGAGTAATGTGAGAATAAGGGAATAGTGCGGACTGAGATGGAGCTAGTACTGGAACATACCCAACAAGGTACTAGTAATGAAGTCTCGGTAAGCACCGAAGGGGTTGAAGAATGAAAAAGAAATGTTAAGATAAAGGGTGAAAAGAAAGCAGCCCTCCTTAAACATTAGGCAGAAACCGGGTCACTACATATGCTGTCAGAATCACATGGTTGATTGCTGACATTGAAGACAAGTATCATGGACCCAGTGATACGCTGCACAACCCTCCCTAGCCCTTCCCTAGCCACTTTTCAAGATCCCTCAAAGGTTCTTGTTTCATTTCTCACGGAGATCAATACCATTTTATCGTCTCTCTCACTCCGGTTAGATGATATTGAAAAGGGACAGTCAGCTCCAGCCTCCCGACTACTAAAAAACAAAAATGCAACTATTGAGTCTAGAGCCATGAGATCATCCATAAATCTCGTTAGGATACTAATACAAACTATGCTTGCTCATCACACAATGTGATAACAAGTAAGATCTTAAGAGTCCTACGCATTATCCTCGTGGTATTGCCAGAACATCCGAGTGATACGAAAGTACTCACAATGAAGATGGAAATCCTTCTAGAGCCAACATCAAACAAGCTCTTGGTAGGTGACATGTGAGATCCTCTTGAGGATCAAGCTTGTTGATAACTGGAAAGGAAACGATGGTGCGATTCCTTATGAATTAAACTTACTTTCGTATATGAATTGACGAGTAGCTTTTGACAAAACCTTTTGAGGTGCTCAATAACTGATTCTTCTGAGCACATTGATGTGTGTATTTCTGTCAAAACAAAGTGTTTATGATGAAATTTGATTTTATGTTATTAAAACCTTAGATGTGACACAAAAATCTTTTATGAGTGACACTGCTTGACTGGATTTTTAAATCAATTTCACTTTAATCAGTCGGTTTAATTCTATGGTTTACTCTTCCGAGCTTTGTTTACTTTGAGACGGCTCCGGTTTGAGAACGGCTAGCGCAGCTGCGAAACCCTGTCAAGGAGATTCTTTAGAATTCTACCTGATCACAGGCAGTATTTATACTGATTAACGGGGAACCGTGGTTCTTGCAACCTTATTCAACGAAAGTGAACAAAGACACTTTTGTTTTTGTTTATCACTAACATATACTTGCAGGAATCCTAACGGTAGCAGCTGCTGGCAAGAGACATGTCAATTCACAACCCCATGCTCACACTTCATATTTCTAATCAAAGACATCATGATAGCTGAAAGACCTACAACACAGCTTTCGCAACTCTGATGCTTGCTATCATGATACAGAAAAGTGTGAGCATGCCGCTCCGAAGGTCACAACATCACATGGAGGCAATACTTCACAACAAGGATGATTAGAGATTCGCTGTGGATAATGATCTCAATGAAAGCTCAAAGATCACATACTAAGTCAAGCTCAATGGAACAATGCTAAAGATCACTACTCAAAGTACAAGATATATTAATGATGAATATGTGGCATGAATTAGGGGAAAGCTAATTCAGAAGCTTCTTCTTAACCAGAAGTGTATGGGTTACTTAGTTCGTGCCTATTACAGTATTTATCCTACAAGGTACTATAAAGATGATTCATGGTGGAGTGCAGACTTGAAGTCAAATGAAAAGCAGATTCTATAAAACTTCAACATGACCAGAAGTGCAAGAAAATGAAGTTTTTAAGACATGCAGCTAATTCAGAAACTTCAAGATGACAAGAAGTGTATGAAGAAAGTCGAGCCTTCAAGCAGATCAAAGACCATTGAAGACATCATCAGCATTGGAAGCTTCGTGGAAGCTCTTGTTCTTAACCATTATGTACTTGTTAGAAAAATATTGTAAGTAATTATGTATATCATCCCATGGGGGAAGATTGTTAGGATTTCATTTTATGTGACGAGATTACGGAATTACCATAGTTTATCATAGTCACATACGCAGGGACTAGATTAGGCAAGATTGCATAGTTTAGTAGTGTAAGGACTATATATACCCCTCCAAGGCTTCCATGGAGGGGTTGAGACTTTTGTAAACTTTCACTTCTTTTTTATTTTACACACACTTTTACATTATCTCCCTCTACTTTCTCTCTCTATAGAAATCATGACTATCTTTTCTTGGTTTGATTCTCTAAGACCACCAGATCTATGATTCTTTTGTTTCTAACATTATTTCAATAATATTCCCATATTGTTAACTGACACTTGACATTGTTTAGAATGCAACAAGTCATTCATGGTTTTAAACATGCAAATATAGGACATAATTATTATAAAATGAAAACAATAATACGACGTATATTAATTCATCAAAAAATAATAATCGTTCAACATCCATTTATCCAAATACTAACTAATACATCATAGATCTACATGAGACTGCTAGCAGGATAAACACCAATTGACATAGCATATTCAAATTGCTTGTTATATGGCATTGATTTTGTAAATGGATCATCTAAGTTGTCATCTTTGTGAACTTTCTTCGGGACAATTTCACCATCTTGAATTACTTCATGAATGTAGTGATATTTCCTTTGATAATGTCAGGCTCCCCTTATAATTCTAGGATCATTGGTGATTGCTATTGCAGGCGTATTGTCGCATAGCATCTTCATAGATCTTTTATTAGATGTCACGACATCTCCAAGTCCATCAATAAATTTACTCATCCAAACAGCTTTCATTGATGCTTTAGCAACAACAATGTATTTAGCTTTTTTAGAAGACATAACAATAGTGCTTTGTTTAGCACTCTTCCAGTCCATGACTCCACCATTAAGTACGAAAACATATCCTGACTGAGGTTTGGTATCGTCCTTATCTATCTGAAAACCAACATCAACATAGCAAGTAACTTTTAGCTCGGTTTTAGGTTTTCCCCCATAAATAATAACCATATCTTTAGTATTCCTCAAATACTTAAGCATAGTTTTAACAGCAATCTAGTGAACTTCACCAGGATTTTGCTAAAATCGACTACACAAATTTTGCGCAAAGGCGACATCAAGTCTAGTGCATCTCACCGCATACATAATAGATCCTCTAGCTGAAGCATAAGAAACTCTTTGCATACGTTTAACCTCACTAGGTGTTTTTGCACCTTGAGACTTTCTATAGTCAGGCTTCTCTTGCATTGGAACACTACTACGCTTAGAGTTTTCCATCTTAACTTTCTTTAAGATTTTATCAAAATAAGCACTTTGACTAAGAGCAATCAACCATTTAGATCTATTACGTGTGATCTTCATTACAAGGATTAATGTTGCTTCTCATAAATCTTTCGTAGAAAAACACTTACAAAGCCAATACTTAACATTTTGCTGCATTGCAACCTTAATTTCTCATGATTAATATGTCATCGACATATAAGACTAGGAATGCAACATTACTTCCACTAGCTTTGAGATATACACATGCCTCATCAGGATTTTGAGTAAAACCAACTTTCTTGACTTCCTCATCAAATCTCTTGTTCTAGCTCCAAGATACTTGCTTTAATCCATAAATGGATCGTTGTTATTTGCATACTTTGTTGGGATGTTTTGGATCCATCAAATCTCATAGTCCTAGAACGCGATTATCGCTAAAAGAATCCTTATAGCTCTAATGTCTGCAACAAGAAAGAAGGTTTCCTTATAATCTACGTCGCAGGTTTAGATATAGCCTTTTGCTACCAGATGAGCTTTAAAGGTGTATGCATTGCCATCCATGTCAGTCTTTTTCTTGAAAAGCCATTTACTCTCAATAGTTCGACCATTAGGAGAAAGATCAACCAAACACCATACTTAGTTATCTTTCATGGATTACATTTCTGTATTCATAACATTAAGCCATTTGTCAGATTCAAGATTTAATAATGCAGCTTTATAATTAGGAGGTTCATTAAGATCCCCTAATTCATGCTCCTTAGCATCTATATAGAAACCACATATATCAGGTGCTTGAGATATCCTTTCGGATCTACGAATAGGAACTTCCACCCTATAGGGCTCGACCTCATTAGGTTCGACCTCATCGTGTCTTTCGCTAGTATTTCAGAAGGATGTGTACCATCTTCTTGAATTAACTCAAGTCCGACGTCACTCCCACTCGTTTCGAGTAATCTGTAACTCCCACTCGCTTCTTGTAATGTGAGACTATTCTCAAAGAACTCAACATTTCGAGCAACACAAATCTTGTTCTCGAATGGATAGTAGAAGTAGTAACCCATTGTTTCCTTTGGGTATCCTACGAAGATATTTAATGGATATGGAATCAAGTTTGTCAGACGTGTCTTGTTTTACGAGTGCCTCACAACCCCAAACCCTTAAGTAGGATAATTTGGGAGCTTTTCTATGCCATATTTCATATGGTATCATATCAACCTTCTTGGTTGGAACCATGTTGAGTATGCTAGCAGCAAACTTGAGAGCATATCTCCAAAAGAACTTTGGCAGAGTTATTAGATTCATCATGGATCGAACCATTTCAAGTAAAGTTTGATTTCTCCTCTCAAACACCCCGTTATGTTGTGATGTATAAGGTGTAGTAAGTTTAGATACGATACCACAACTTTTTATATGATTAACAAACCCATGACTCAAGTATTCACCTTCTTGATTAGACCGAATAACTTTGATTTTCTTACCGAGTTGATTTTCAACTTCATTTTGAAAAACCTTAAATGTTTCAAATACCTCATGTTTATGTTTCATCAAGTATACGTAGCCATAACGACTGAAATCATCAGTAAGGTTATGAAGTAACTACCACATTCTCTTGACACATTTCTAAAAGGGCCACATTCATCAGTGTGTATTAGTCCTAACATATTGTTAGTGTAAATATTACGATATTTAATCTACACAGTCTCGTTTGTTTTGTTGATGACAAACACGTAACTTGTAATAGATAACGTAAAATGTACAAGTTGCCTGTAATCATATTTTGTCTCAACATGTATCAATACATCTCGACGTCTTGAATTCTATTATGTTACAACACAGGTTGGTACATGTTTGTTATGTTGCATTATTATCAAACCTCATTTCACATCTTGCATTTACAAGTAATTTTATACAAATGCATCACTTTTATTCACATCCAAATATATATTTTATTTGAAAGAGTATACAATAGATATCTTTCACTTTGCATATTTTTTAAACACAAGTAACTTTCCTTTTAGGTATATATACATCTTATTTAAACATATTTCTTTAAATAAAAAATATGGATTTTACATCATGCATGACATCATACATATAGTTGATCTTTACGTATTGTCACATCATATCTTTCCAAATCTAGCCATAATCTTTGAAGATTGCATAAGATTTTTTATCATAAAATAATCCAAAATCTGGATTTGCAAAACTGTGTGCCGGTTACACTGGCCAGTTCCCTTATTAGAAAGGAACCGATGGAACCGGTGAATAGTAGAAGCTGGTTTTGTAGGTTTAAACTGGTCGGTTCCCTTCTAAAAAGGGAACTGTCAAAACCGTGCTACAGTACCAATTTTTGCCTATAAATACCAAGCAATTTCTTACCATTTAAAAAATACTTTTACACACATTTTCTCTGCATTTTCCATCATCTAGATTAGTAGGTAACACTCTCATTTTCCTATGATCATAATGCTCTAACACTCATTTTGTTGTAAGCATACTTTCAAGTTCATCCATCAAAGCAAGCCTTAGAGATCTTGTCATTTCCATCCATCACAAAGCATATACATATGAAGATCTATAAGATTAGAGATCCCATCATCTTTATCCATTTGAAGGCTTTCCATCAATGGAATTTCATATAGTTTAGTCATTCATATCCATTAAACACACTGTCTTGGATCTCCATTGTAATCATATTTGTACCATTATAGATTAGATGGTTTATGTGTTTGTGCCATAAAACATAAGGTTTGTTATGTTGGGCCACAAAACGTAACAAGTTTGGTTATACCCAAAGAAGGACTCGGTATTTAGCTTTGTACCGGATAAAGTATAAGCTACGATGGGTTGGTTTTACCTTTGTTAGGACTCGGTATTCAGCTTTGTAACAGAAAAAGTGTATGCGCCATTGTGTAAGGTTTTCTCCGCCGAGAATGGAGTGTGTTGATCTAGTGAAGTAACTCTCGAGTTGGGTACTCGGGGAGTAGAGTAGGGTAGAGAGGAACTCCGTGACTGAATCACTATAAATCATCGTGTTCGGTTTGCTTTCTCTTTTACATGTCGCTATTTCTTTACTTGTTAATTATGTTTATGTTGTGGCTAGATGTTTATGATT
>BQNB010145900.1:0-16649 GCA_026074375.1 Tanacetum coccineum
TATTTTGCTAAGTTGTCATTTTTGTTATTTTGCCTACCACTATCTGATATGATATGTATTACTTTCTTAGTATTTTAGTTATGTTTTCCCTCACCCGTAAGAAGTCTCGTTGGGGAACCGTTTTCCCAACCGTACTTAAGCGTATAAGGAGCCTCTTGTAGAACCGAAGGAGATAGGATAGTTGATCGTTTGTTGGATGTGCGTAATAGGGCTGGACCCGCGGAGTCGGGTGATTATTACGGAGGCAAAGTCAAACCCAAGTGAGGCCGAGCATAATTTTATCCCGTCCTTTACCTCGTCATGTTGTTATTGATTATTTCTTTCAGATATTTCGTTTTTTGGAAGTCGTTGCGAGACTTTCGTTCCTTTATGTCATTTCGATTTCAATTTGATATAAGTAAGTAGTTATTTGATGGAGCGTCTTTTATGTGTTAAGTTGGAGTGGTTTAAGATGTGCAATGTGGTATATGTACTTATATGTGAATTATGACTGATTTGGGAATGGGTAATCTTGGAAGTAAGTACACGTGTGAAAGGAGGAACTTATAATTATGGTGACCAACATAATTATAAAGGCATCAGACACGTAGACTTGTGACCATGATTGCATTTATTTGTGTTTGGTTATAAGGTGGTAGTGTAATATGTTTTTTTTATATGAGTATTCATGATAAAGATGATGGTATAGGTAGAGAATTATTCTCTTACCCTAATTGGAGGATATGTTAAATTAAGTTGTAGAGATAATAAGTTTCTCTTTTATCTAGTATTTGCGAATACCTAGTATTATTATTATTATTATGATTGCTTGTTGCTCGATTGTTTGTTCGGATCTGCTCTTTCGGATATAGGCGCGTTTCGTTAGTTCTTTCGTTGCATTGATTATTCGTATGAGTATCAAACGTTTCTTTTAAGCACTAATTGTTCCTAACATATTTGTATGGATCATTATTCCCTCCTTTATATATCCCTTGGTTTTCGTAACCCGTTGGCGACGTGTTAGTATCGATGATTTTAGGTTTGCTCTGTTGATCGTTATTTTGGATAAGACCTTACATTTTCTTTTGGGTACGTAACGTCTTACACGAGTTTTCTTGTACGGGTTCGTTTGATTTTATTTTGAGTATATGGTTCCTGGTATTTTCTTTCGTTTTTAAACATTAGAATTGTGTTAGGGTCTGTACGGTGTTTTACGATCCCTGTTGGTATTATGGTGTCCTTTGTTTGAGTAACATATTTTATAATTGATGTCTAATTATAAAAATCCTTTTGAAGTATTGTGTTGGTGTTTGGAGAAAAGTGTGTATAAAATGATCTTTGTAATAGATTTTATTTTATTATAAAAAGCAGGTTTAAAAGTGATTCATAGTGGTAAGGTACGATACACCATTAGATAACCATCTCTAGATTTTTTTGTGACAACCAGAATGAATTTTTCAAAGATTACATTTAAGACAATTTTATTATTATTTAAAATGATTCTTTTTATACTTAAATTGACTTTCTTAATTTAAACTGATTTTTATAAAAAAATTATTTAATTTGGTCTTTCGTAGTATTGATTTTTTATGTGTTCATTTGTCGTGGTACGCTTGTTGGTTTTCTTTCGTTGCGTTTTCACTCGGTGCATATACTTATCCTTTCTTTCCAAGGATTCTTATGTCATTTGATCCACGTCTACTTGCATATGTCAAGTCTCCCATATGCATTCTAGCCTTCTTTGCATATGTAGACATCTCCTATAGCATTCCAACCTTTGACTCGATATTCTTTGTTTATCTTATTCGTCTGTTCGTAACCCTTGGAGTTCGTTGATACGTGAGTCGTAGAAGCTTTAGATGCGATTGTGTGAGATGGAATTGTTGTTCAAGAGAAGTTTGTGATAGTATGACATGAAATGAGGTTAGAATACCGTTTGGAAGAGTGATGAGGATACTTTGGGTTCATGGTGAAGGTACTCAAGGAGTCGTGAAAACCTTAATGAACACAAAGGTAGATTAACCGAAATTGAGTGATATTTCCGTCGTACGAGATTTTATTGATGTGTTCCAGAAGGATTTGTCGATGACCACCACGACGACAAGTTGAGTTCCGCATAGATTTGGTTCATGGAGCGACGCCAGTCTCGAAGTCTCCATATCGTCTAGCACACTCGGAAAAGCAAGAATTATCCTGAACAACTTCAAGAGTTGCAAGACAAGGGTTTCATACGACCTAGTCATTTTACCGTGAGGAGCACCCTGAGAGAGCGAGAGAGCAAGAAAATGTAAGATGAATCATTTTCGCATGTATATTGATCATAGGGAGTTGAACAAATTAACTGTTAAAAACCGTTCTCTACTCCCTAGGATTGATGACTTGTTTGATCAGTTACGAGGAGCGTGACCTTTCTTAAAGATAGATTTTCGGTCAGGTTATCATCAGCTACGAGTGCATGAGGATGCCATCCTAAAGACCGCATTTTGAACGAGATACGAACATTTTGAGTCTACTGTTATGCCTTTTGGGTTAACCAATGCACCAGCGGTTTCAGTGGACTAATGATTCGGGTTTGCAAACCGTACTTAGGTAGGTTAGTCATCGTATTCATTGATGACATTCTGGTCTACTCAAAGTCGAAAGAGGAACATAAAGTTCATTTGAAGTTAGTGTTGGAGTCACTAAGGGAAGAGAAGCCTGTATGCTAAGTTTTCTAAGATATTATGGTTGGAAGAATTACATTTTTCTTGTCACGTGGTCAACCATAACGTATTCACGTGTACCCAAGTAAGAGTGAGGCAGTGAGGAATTGGATGATTATTCTTAGGATTGGTAGGTTACTACCGACATTCATCGTGAATTTTTTTTAAGATTGTTAAACCCCCTTAGTTCCCTAACTGAGAGGAATCAGAAGTATGAGTGAAGCGTAGAACAAGAAAAGGCTTTTTAGACTTTGAAGAATGATTGTGTCATACTCCGATAAAGCGAATGTAGTGAGTGATGCATTGAGTAGAAAGAAGAGAGTAAAATCAAGACGAGTAAGAGGAATGATACTAGCAGCCCAAAGTGAGGCATTCAAGCAAGAGAACGTACTCGCAAAAAGGCTACATGGTTTAGATCAACAGATGGAAAGAAAAGGAGACGAGAGTTTGTACTTTATGGATCGAATTTGGGTTCTATTGGTAGGAAGTGTAATGGATGAGGCCCATGCATCAAGATACTTGGTACATCCACCAGAGCGGATAAGACGTACTATAACCTTGGAGACATGTATTGGTAGCCACGTATAGAAAAAGGATAGATCTACTCTCACACCCCCGCCAAAGCAGAATCGCGAGGCGCGATGAGAAAGGAATCACCACAACACATGGCGTCTAATATTGATAGGTTCCAGAAATATTTCACAATGAAGTCTAAATATAAAGATAAGATCAAGAGGAATAGAACATGTAAAGGAAAAGTTAATTGAAAATAAAACTTTACAGGTAAGAGATTACAGAGATAAAATCCCTAAAGTGAGGAGAAAACATAATTGTCTATGTTTATTTATGGTATGACTATTTGTTACAATAGGAGGTGAGGGGGGTATTTATATCCTCTAATTAGGTTTACACAAAGTGGGAGGAGATGTGGGCGTTTTGGCTTTTTCTTATGGCATGTTTAGCTTAATTAATTAATTAACTATGAGCTGAGTAAATAATAATAACTCTAAGTGACCGAGATTTATTTGTTTCTAACAATCTCCCCCAAATTGAGGTCATTCTTTATTCGAAAAGTTGAGTTATAGCATTCCATGTTGATGTCTTCGGCTCTTAGTTCTTTGTAATCTTCCCTTGACTTTATGTGCTTGTTTGTAACTAACTTCACTTTGACTTCAAACTTCAGATCTTGTTTCTTCTTGAATAGATAGCTTGACTCTGAATTTTTGAATTCTTGAACTTCATGTGATCTTTGCTTGATTAATTTTGCCATTTCCTGAATTGTGAACCGACATACTCATACTTGTTGTTATCTTGAAAGCTTGTATTTTCTTTCTTCTTCATACATACATGTCATTAACTTTGTTGAATAAGAAATTGAATCAAAGTTGGCGGAAGCTTATGTATAAAGCTTTCCTTGATATCTTGAGACTTACGTATTAGATTATGAACATGGTTTTCCATCGATTCCTTGAGTCATCTGTCCTTTAACAAAATACAATCACCAACAAAAAATATTATTTGAAAAATCCACTTAATGTTTTCTAAAAACATTTTTTTGAACACAATCTAGAGGTTTTGATATTTTAAAGGGAAAGAGTAATTAAAGATATACTCACTGTTCAGTGCAATAACCTCCAATTCGTGAGGATCGTGATACAGTACAATACTGCAACCTATGATCAGGTAGATTCATTATAAGAATCTCCTTGACAGGTTTTCCAGCTCAAAGCCTTTAAGTCCTCCAATACCTAAGTATCAGATTCCCGTATGCTTGTTGTTCTCTAAACCAGATGTCCGTAGACTAACACACTAATAACATTGCTACTACTAGAATGGTAAAGAGTAGTCAAACGGATACTTCTGCTAGACTAATACCATATAATTCGTGTTCAGCATAACCTATGTCCAGATGCTTCGTTAGGCTCACTAGAAAACATAGGGTCGACCTCTTAATACAATTAAGTACCGTAGAAGTCTATGGCAAAAAAATATTTGAAAAACAGTCGAAGTGTGATGAAATCGTTTGAACACAACGAAAGTTTTGCAGAAGACTACCAACTCAGTCAAAACTTAGCATTAACCCTTGTCAAGTCGCCTTAAAATCATTTGATGTGAAAAATGCTTTGAGTTAGAAAAGTGATAGAAACTGAAAAGCTTAACCTGCTGAAAATTGTTTAAAAATATTAACAACTTATCAGTACTATCAGATTTTAGAAAAAATAATAACCTTGTGGAATATAAGATGTTACATCCCTAAGCAGTTTCCACCATCCGATCATATATATGAAGCCACAATCATAGAAGCAAAAGATTCTTTTTAGTTATGCAATAACTTGTGTGTAACACATAAAGTTTTGGTATCTGACATTTTTAGATTATATTAGACTGTTGCTCCCCCTACACATGTGCATCAAATGATATTCGAAAGTTGATTTGCCACAAGCAAGGTTTCAAGCCAATTTCCTCCAAATTATTATTATTATTATTATTATTATTATTATTTTGATTTAAGACACCTTAACAATACGGTTCAAGTGGGAATGATCCATATTTAAACGTTGAGGGTATGGGATTTTTGGTATATACTCACGGAATGGATATTCATTTGTTTTAACCACTTGATAGTCCCTTTCTGATCTTTTAATAGGTTTATCTTTTTCGGTTTTATTGTTAACGATGATAGGAGAAAGTGTTTGAATTTTTGAAGAATCATCATACTTTCCACTCGGTGAATACGACATTCACTTGCTTGGTGTGAGCTTGAGGCGGAGGAGGAGGGTCAGTCCTATCGGTTTGTTCTGAAGATACGTTTTGAGATTTTGACCACTCATCTATTTTTCTTTCCATGTTTTTAGTTTTAGTTTGGAAATCCTTTTCATTTTGCTTCATCTTTAGAATCATATCATTAAAATTGTTCTTGGCAAATATATTTGAAACTCTTTGATCATCCAAGAATTTAGTCATTGATTTTTCAAGATCTATTTTAGTTTGAGGCTCTTGGTTGACGGTTTTAGACTTTTTGTTGGGTAAAACACCGGTAGTTTTACGATCGACACTGTCATAGAGTTTCTAATGAACAGTTCTCATGCTACGGATACGTCTTTTGAAATCCTCGAGATCATTTCTCACATCATTGTTTAATTCTGTAAGCGATTTCTCGGAATCATTAGGATCATGAAAGGATTGGTGAGAAAACGAATCCTGAGAATTTTGGTTTTGATAACCTTCAGATTGAATGTAATTTGCTTCATGACGTTCACTCATCGGCGTGTCATTGTTCTTAAAAGCGTTACCTTCTCTAAGTTCATTATATTTCTCACGCATATCTTGCAATTCTTCATTTAAGCTTATAATTTTAGAATCCATAACCTTTAATTTTTCCATAAATCGAGAACTATCATTATTACTACCACTTTCATCGGTGAAGGAAACAGATTTTTTATGATGATTGTTTTGAGATTTAGTGGACCAATCATGTTCGAAAAGGACTTTGTCCTTGAGAATTTGAAAAGCTTGATTTGGGCTTTTGTAGAGGAAGATTCCTTCGGCTGTTACGTCCAGGATTGCTTGAGTGGGTTCATCTAGACCATGATAGAATATTTGAATAATAGCTCCTTTGGTCAGACCGTGCCCATGACATTTTCGAAGCATGCTCTTGAGTCGTAACCAAGCGTCAGTTAGACTTTCACATATGTTTTGAGAGAAATTTATGATTTCAAGTAAAAGACGGTTAAACAACGAAGGTGGAAAGAATCTGTTTATAAAAGCTCTTCTTAATTGTTCCCACGATGTTATAGACTCTTAATTAAGTTCGTTAAACCAGGTTTTAGCTTCATCGCACAAGGAAAAGGGAAATATCAAAAGCTTTACGGCTTTGCTATGTGTTTCACCATATCTGAACATGTTGCAGATTGCGAGAAATTCACGGATGTGGTCATGCGGATCGGCCCGCAGATAACCATCGAATTTATTTTCCCGAATCATATTTAAGTGAGTACTATTGATAACAAAGTTGTCATCAACATCGAGTTGAATAATGGCAGAATTAGGAGTCGGTGCTACAGTCTTAGCACTTTCCCACATAGGCTGATCATCAGGATCGAGAATTATTTGTTTGGGTTCGACATCCTCTTCAGGTATATTTATAACGATAAAGTCATTAACGGTAGAATTTTGAGTTGAAGATTTGAATGATTTGATCTCGACGGAATCTTTCTGGATAGTTTTAATCTTATAAGTCCTTGCTTTTAAACTTTTATTAAATTTATATATTAGATTTACTAGTTGTTTTCCGAAAGATATGGGATTTATACATACGTTAAGCATTTTGCAAAAAGACATTTATATATATATAATTAAGGCTAATAGGATAATATTCAAAATAAAGTAAATTATTTTCATATATTTTTTATAATTTTTATTTTTATAGATTTATATATATAGATATATTTTAATTTAATTATATATAGCAAATAAGGATAAATAAATAAAAAATTTTTTTGGATAGGTAGAGCGTACTTTAGGAAAAGTGCGTCGGCTTTTCTAAAAAATTTATGTTTTTTTATGATAAACTAGATAATTACAAATACACAAGGCATATAATCAGATAAAATACAATTTCAAATGATTATGGATCCTGAGAATGAAGTTTGGGGGTTTTGTTTTTTGAAATAAGATTCTGTTTGTGAAAATTTAGAAAGTGTGGCGTACTTTCTGGGTTTTCAGGAAAACCGGCGCAACGCAAATAGGACATGCGGCGTATCTTCCTAAGAAATATTGATTTTTTTTGGTTCCGTTTAAGCAGAAAACGGTACGGAGGTTTTGAAATGTTTTTTTTTTGAAACTAAATAGCACAGAATAAGCCAACAAACTATAACACTTAACAATTCCCCGGCACGGCGCCAATAACTTGATGTCGTGTTTTACAAGCTTTAATTATATAATACTAAGAAATACGTTTTACTAAAACACAACACTCGGGAAGTATACCCGTTCGTGTATAGTATAGCTCTAGGTAAGTCCAAGTCGTTCCATGGGAATTGAAGTTTTCATAGTTTGTAATTAAGGTGCTAAGGTTAATAAGATTGTCACGGATCAAATTAACCAAAACTAGCATATATCGGATATTATAACAAAAGAAATTAAAAGATGATTCAATCAAATGATTAAGGTATGTTTGTTTAGGCAATGATCACTTAGATAATGATGTGTTTGGAATAGTGTTTAAAATAGAGTTATCACAAGTTATAAATCCTTTCGGCCTTTAAATATAATTAGTGATTAGATCGATTAATAACAACAAATCCTTTCGGCCTTTATAAGTTATTATAGCCAATATATTAGATGGATTGATAATACATAAGTTTATAAGTATCCTTTCGGCCTTTACAAACCTAGAAAAATCATGTTTAACCATTGCAATAAACACATACTAAACGCTCCATATCAAAGTACACGAATAACGCCCAAACAAAAAATAAGATTACTACTCTCATTATCAAAACAAGTAACAAATACACATAACATTCTCATGAGTTCAATAAAGATCATATTCAAAGGATAAACAAGTATTATACAAATTCCAAGGCAAAATTGTGATTTCACATGAATTTCCATGAACACTTTATTCTATTCAAAGTAAACCCGGAACTATTAATAATTCTGTCACAATCGCTTATAGATTCGAATTACACTTCAATGCTACTTCCTTAGATGGATTCTAATCTGGAAATTTATGGTGGATAATGGTGGTAGTCGATGGTGGTGATGGTGGTTTGAAGGCGGTGTTTGGTTCCTTGGTTTGTCAAGCCAAGTTCACCAAAAACACCCACTTGGAGTGTTCTAAATGAGCTAGAGAAAGTGGTGTGAGGATTGTAAAATGTGTGTAAAATGAGGGAGCCAAGGCCTCCTTTTATAGGCTGAAATCGGGCAGAAGTGTGGCGCACTTAGGAATAAGTGCGGTGCACTTGGTGAGTTAATGCTGGTATCATTAAATTCTTCGAAGGGAAGTACGGCGCACTTAATAAAATGTGTGGCACACTTGAGGAGTTAATGCACTTCTTTGACCGAGACTTTTATTCTTTGACTTTTAAAGGAAGTGCGACGCACTTGGGCAAAGTACGACGCACTTATGGTCCTTTTTAGCTATAGCCCTTTATTTTCTTCTAACTTGCTTTTCGTTGTGTATAAATACTTGGTTTTGTTCCATTTGAACTCTGGATGTCTTCAAGTGTACTTTTAAGCTCCATATCTTAGTGTATTCTTCCGTTTTTATTCACATGACCACATTCCCTTGAAATATAATAGCAAATATACTTGATTAAGTATCAAAAGTTCACGAGAAATGATCAAATATACATAAATAACGCCATAGAAATATGTATAATTTGGGCGTTATCACTCTGTGAGAAATGAAACAAGAGTCTTTTGAGAGACCTTGAGTGGATGGGAAGGGTTGTGCACTGCATCACTGGGTCCATGATGACTATCTTCAATACTAGACAACATCTTAATGTGTCTCATAGCATATGTATTGACCCGGTTTCTGCCTAAGTGTAAGGAGGGATTCTTTCTTTTCACCTTTTATCTTTACATTTCTTTTTAATCCTTCAACCCCTTTAATGCTTATCAAGACTTTATCACTAGCACCTTGTTGGGTTTGTTCCAGTACTAGTTCTGTCTTAGTCGGCATTATTCTATTTTCTCATTTTACTCCTTTTGTATCATATATAAGGACTTCTATTCTATCTATTGGAATGTCCCTAGGTAGATCCTCCGTTTCTGGCTGGATCATAGGGACGTAATACCTTTACTTAACCCACCTTTTAACTCTGATAAAGTAAGTACATGTTCGTATTATAGGTATTGTTCTTATTTCCTTAAAACCATTTTGGAAAAACTCAATCAAAAGTACTTGGGATATATTTATATTATATATATATTATATATATATATATATATATATATATATATATATATATTAAAACATTTGTACCTAGATAGTTTTATTTTTCAATTGATTCAAATATGTTTAAAAACTGTTTGGAGAGAAAAATGTTTTGATTATTAGCAAGCCTTATTAGGAACATTTTAATGCTCCCCCTCAGTTTATGAGGGATTCATATATATATATATATATATATATATATATATAGTGTTAAGTACATTAATTTGAAAGATTTTGAATTTACTAAAACATTTTTGAAAATTTGTGTGGAAAACTAGAAGGGGGGTTGAATAGTTTTTTAAAATATTTGGCCTTTTAAAACTTGTTGAACACTTTGTTTGAAACTTTTAGTGAAGTGATCTAGATATTGATGTTTGATAATTAAAAAGTAAGAGATGTAAGAGTAAAGAGAAGATAAAGTGTAGAAAGAGTTCACCAGGACACAAGTATTTATAGTGGTTCGGCTATAAGGACACCTTCCTTGCCCTACTCCACTCCCCGAGTCACCTACTCTAGAGTTTGTTAAACACTAGTCACCGAGTTCCTTTCACTTGGCGGAGAAGCCTCACAACAATGGTAATATAAGGTTACAAAGAGGATACTGAATTTCCACCACGAGAATCAATAATAACACAACTACACTTGATGTACAACTAACAATACAACAATAAATCACAGCAAGATGATCTCTTGAATGAAGTAAGATGAATCAAGATCAAGACACTTTTGAGGCGTGCTTAAAACTTTCGCGTATTTGGCAATTCCTTTCTTGAAGTGAATTACCTACACAAGATTTAGAAAGAGATACTAGAGAGAGAGGGATCAGTTGGTTAGAGAGAAGATTAGATGAGAAAGGTATGTGAAAACATGAGAAATGGCTACTGTATGCGGGTACTGCCGGTGCTGTTGACAGAGGGCACCAGCGTCACACCCCGCCAAGGCGGAAACGCGAGGCGTAAACAAGAATGGATATCATCACAACACATGGTGTCTATATAGAGAATACTAAATGAAAAAATAAATGTAAAGCAAGACACAAAGTGTCAAACAATACCCAAAACCTAATGGTGTCTTTATTAATGAGAAAGAGGTCTCGTCAATAAATGACATGCAAAACATAATCCAAACAATTCATGCAAACGCATTAATTCAAACAGAAAGCATAAAGAAACTCCAAGCATCCTACGGTCTCTTCTAACATAGATAGCTAATCCTTCTCTATTCATGGCCACCAAGACATGTCTCCAAGATTATAGTACTTCTTATCCGCTCCCAGATTGTACCATGTTTACCTTGGTGCATGAGCTCGTCCATTTCATTTCCTACAATGGAACTAAATACGATCCATAAAAATACAACTCTCGTCTTCTTTTATTTCCATCTGTTGATCTAAACAATGTAGTATTTCTGCGAGAAGGGAAGATTACGTTCGGTTCTTGAACACCTCACTTTGGGCTGTCAGTATCATTCCTCTTACTCCATACTGAATAGTCATAGCCATCGCTCGAACACGTCTAGGTTTCACTCGTTCCTTCCTACTTAACGCATCAGTCACCACATTTGCCTTACCTGGATGGTAGCGAATTTCATACTCATACTCACTATACAATTTAATCCATAAAGTACTAACCATCATCTGCCCTCTTTTCCATTTGTTGGTCCAGGTCACGCAGCATTTCTGCTGGCGTGTTCTCTACCTTAGACGTCTCACTTGAAGTAGCCAATATCTTGTCCTTAACACTTGACTGGATAGTCATGGACATTGCTCTTACTCATCTTAGTTTCACTCTCCCTTTCTACTCAACGCATCAACCACTACATTCGATTTATCGAAGCGTCACACAAATCATTCTTCAAAGTCTAGAAAGCCTCTTTTCGTTCTGCGCCCCACTCATACTTTTGATCCCTCTCAGTTAGGGATGTAATGGGTTTAACAATCTTAGAAAAGTTTGTGATGAAACGTAGGTAGGTAACTCCAATCTAAGAATTAATCATATCTTCGTATGGTGGTGTAGGTACTTCCAATTCTTCACTGCCTACATTGTAACCTTGCATTACAACTCTCATTCCTAGTAATTCCAACTTCTACTTCAATGAACTTCATGTCTTTTCTCTTCTTAAACCAAACAACATGGTGCTCCTCACGGAAAAATGTCTAGGTCGTATGAAAACCTTCGTCTTGCAACTCTTGAAGTTGTTAAGACAATTCTAGCATATTTCATAGGGTTCTAGACTGATATGGAGGACTTTTGCAACTAGCGTCGCTCCATGAATCAAATCTATGCGGAATTCAATTGTCGTCGTGGTGGTAATCGATAAATCTTTCGGGAAACACATCGATGAAATCTGTTACGACGGGAAAATATTCACTCAAATTTTGTTCATCTACCTTTGTGTTCATTTAGGTTTTCTTGTCTCCTTGAGTCACGGTCACCATGAACCTGAAGTATCTCATCACCTTCCAACGTATCATAACCACCTTCCCATGACATTACTAATCCCAAACTTTCTCTATTGGACAACCGGTCATTCCAAATAAGCACATCAAAGCTTCCACGACTCAACGGTATCAATAAACTCCAAGGGTTATGAATAATCGAATAGGATAACAAACGAATATCGAGTTATAGGCTAGAATACGTATAGGAGATTTCACATATGCAAATAGACGTGGATCAAATGACATAAGAATCCTTGAAGGACTAAGGATACGTATATGAACCGAGCGAAATAACGCCTAACGAAAGAACGATCACATGACGGTTACTACGGAAAATGAACACATAAAAAAAATATCAATTACGAAAAGACGGAATTTCTTATCACCAACTTTATCTTCAGTTATTTCTTCGTTTAAGCTTCAAATCTTCGTGTATTCTTTCGTTTTCTTCCACGACACATACCTAGAACATATAATAGCAAATATACTTGATTAAGTACCAAAAGTTCACGAGAAATGATCAAATAAATGCAAATAACGCCGCCGAAAACATGTATAATTTAGGCGTTATCAGTTATCTAATGGTGTATCGTACCTTACCACTATGAATCACTTTAAACTTGCTTTTTATAATAAAATAAAATCTATTTAACCACTCAACAATTTTCATATCCTATTTGCATAGGCCATTTAAACATATTCTATTTACAAATATCATTTTAAACACAGTTTTTCCCAAACACTAACACAATACTTCAAAAGGGCTTTTATAATTAGACATTAATTATAAAATATGTTACTCAAACAAAGGACACTATAATACCAAAAGGGATCGTAAAACACCAAACATACCCTAACACAATTCTATTGTTTGAAAACGAAAGAAAATACCAGAAACCATATACTCAAAATAAAATCAAACGAACTCGTACAAGAAAACTCATGCAAGACGTTACGTACCCAAAAGAAAACGTAAGGTCTTATCCAAAATAACAATCAACAGAGCAAACCTAAAAGCATCGACACTAACACGTCGCCAAAGGGTTACGAAAACCAAATGATATACAAAGAAGGGAGTAATGATCCACACTAATATGTTAGGAACAATTAGTGCTTAAAAGAAACCTTTGATACTCATACGAGTAATCAATGCAACGAAAGAACTAACGAAACGCGCCTATATCCGAAAGAGCAGGTCCGAACAAAACAATCGAGCAACGAGCAACCACAATAATAATAATAATACTAGGTATCCGCAAATACTAGATAGAAGAGAAACTTACTATCTATACAACTCAACTTAACATATCCTCCAATTAGGGTAAGAGAATAATTCTCTACCCATACCACCATCCTTATCATGAATACACATATAAAAAAACATATTACACTACCACCTTACAACCAAACACAAATAAATGCAATCATGGTCACAAGTCTACGTGTGTGATGCCTTTATAATTATGTTGGCCACCATAATTATAAGTGCCTCCTTTCACACGTGTACTTACTTCCAAGACTACCCATTTCAATCATAATTCACATATAAGCACATATACCACATTGCACATCTTAAACCACTCCAACTTAACACATAAAGGATGCTCCATCAAATAACTACTTACTTATATCAAAATAAAATCGAAACGACATAAAGGAACGAAAGTCTCGCAACAATTCCCAAAATACGAAATATCCGAAAGAAATAATCAATAACAACATGACGAGGTAAAGGACGGTATGAACTTATGTTGGGCCTTGCTTGGGCTTGACTTTGCCTCCGCAAGAATCACCCGACTCCGCGGGTCTAGCCCTATTACGCGCATCTGACAAACGATCAACTATCCTATCTCCTTCGGTTCCACAAGAGGCTCCTTATAACGCTTAAGTCTAGTTGGGAAAACGGTTCCACAACGAGACTTCTTACGGGTGGGGGAAAAACATAGCTAAAATACTAAGAAAGTAATACATATCATATCAGATAATGGTAGGCAAAATAACTGAAATGACAACTTAGCAAAATACGAGATATATAAGTTATGCAAAAATAGAGGGGAAGCATAGCAGTTATAAAAATAAATACTTGAGCCCTAAATGCATATACATGAAGGACCCCTAGGTTATAGTCTAGGTTCAACCACCTACTTCTTTATAACCAAAGGCTCTGATACCAATCTGCCACACCCCGCCAAGGCGGAAACGCGAGGCGCGACGAGAAGGGAATCATCACAACACATTGGCGTCTATATAGAGAAACTAAAACATGCATAAAAATACAAGGTATAGACACGCAGTGTCATGAAAATACCCAAGCACACCAACAAAATCTAAAAGGCGTCTGACATTGAAAATGAAGGCAGTTCATGCAAACGTCATGACATGCAAACATTCATACATCCTAACAAAACAAAACAATTAACATTCAACATCCAAAACAAATAACGAAATCTAGATAACTAAACTTCGTCAGCTGCCTACGGTCCATCTAGCCACTTCCTAACTTTAATCTCATCCTGCTGAATACCTGAAAATGATGCTTATACGTCAACACAATGGTTGGTGAGAAACATAGGTTTTCAGACACACATATTCAATTCATTACCAAAATCATTAACCGAATTACTGTGATTATAAAACAATACTTTAGCATGACAATTATGCTAACTAACATACAAGCTAACATGCAATTCAATCCAATCATATCAAACCAACAAATCATATACTGGGTAGGCGTACCTATCCGATCCCTCATACCCTACACTCGATGTCCCTTGACATGCAAGTAAAACCACCTACCTTGCCATGCCAAACACAATACATGCAAGTCAATCTAATCAACCACTCAAACACCAAGCAGACGACCTCAATTGCTCTTGGATCATACCAAATCCTTTTTCCCTCTAGCTCAGGCCAAGGATACCCGCAAGTAATCCTCCAGACTAGGCAACAGTACCTTATACTAAACATGCCATGGATACCCGCAAGTAACCCTCCTGACTTAGTTTACACATCAATATCACATCACATAACATGTAGCACATAACGCATATCAGTCACATAATAGTCCATGAATTTACACTAACACATAATCATAACAATTTAAAACTCATTTCAACACTTGCATCATTTCCATCCCAAGTTTAAAATGCAATAAAAAGTGGGACTATGTAACTCACCTGAATGCTCAAAACACAGCTTCCAACTCCTATCACGTAACTATACAAATAAATAAACACGGTTATACACGACCAAGCTAAAAGCTCTAGTCCATGTAACACCCCTATGATGGATGTCTAAGGGTTTGATTAACCATCATGGGTCACCCCGATACCATGCCTAACCTTAACCACCTCATTAACACATTACACTAGTTAACTACAATTCATTCGGCAATGCAGAATTTTTGTGTATCTTTACTAATTTAAAAACCTTACTTGGTGACCTTCATAAATTATACCAAAAATCACCTAAGTTCATTTACGAGTTTACTAACTACCTTGTGATTCCCAAGTACTCATTACATGTGCAACTATCCCAAATAAAATCAAACTTCAAAACTGTCCCAATTCAGATCTGATTGCACATTAAAATGTATGACCCTCATTACCATACTTAGACACACAACCAGAGGCTAATCTTCTAGGGTTTCTTTATATTGAACTTAACCACTGTTGATTGGCTAACCTTAATTCCACTTTTAAGTTAGGGTTTTACCCTCCCAAACATGACCTAATTCAGACCTGTATTTACTGTTTTGACAACTTTTAGTGTAATCAATATTTGAATGACTTCCCGAACTCAAAACGACTTGAGGCCAAATTAAAAAAAAATAGATTCCTTGGGCTACTGTTTAGACACCCGAAACACCCTAAAATCGTTACCATCATGGAGATATCATCTCATTAACACTGCCCTAATTCTGCAAAACCCTAAATCAAGATCTAACACAAATCGAAACGCACCGTTTGCATAATCATGCTTCTAAATTATCCCTAAACATAATATGATCATAAAACTCTATATACTTACTGAATTTTTATAAACCCTAAGATCCATCACATTACATGTTACATGAATGCAAGAATTAAACTAGGCTAAGGATACATACCTCTTGATTACTAGCTCCTAATACAAACCTTAGCAAAACCTTGGATCAAATTTTTGTTCTCCTTGTTCTTAGGGATGGAAGTCGACTCAAAAAGGATATGGGGGTTGAATGAGTCATTTTTTAGCTCATGGATCCCTTGTCTAACTAACTAGAATCATAATCCTAGTCAAACTCCTAAGATAAGGCCCAAAATCTATTTTCTTTTCTTTTTCCTTTCTTGGGTCGATTTCTACATATACACACATATATTTTTTTTATTTTTTTTCTTTAATTATTAATTAACTAATTAGCTTCATTACCTTAAGTTTTTATAAAAATCTAAGCTAATTTTGGTAAACCTTTTTACATAAACGCTACTTACTAAACTTTCTAAAAATAACTTTTCATTTAAATTTCACTTTCTATTTTTAGAAAGTCTACTATAAATATCCAAATTTTACTCACTTCACTTAATTCCAACATGATACATTTCTC
>BQNB010145901.1:2921-14466 GCA_026074375.1 Tanacetum coccineum
TAAAACATAAAATTCTAAAATGTTGTGAAAGTATTTAGAATGCATCACATGGTCATCTGCTTTGGCCCCTGCTGCCACTATCCATGTTTGCTAGTTGCTACATGATTCCAATATTGCACAAAATGTTTATCTCGTATGCTAATCTCTTGTTGAACTGTTTAATTAGTTAAGCAGGCAGTATCTTTACATGGTTAACTATACTAGACTAGTACATTTTCTCCTTTTGGTTCAATATAGATGTAACACTTGCGTAGCGTCAACTGAGCATTTTTATAAAAGTTGTTATACAATAACTTTTTTTTCGTTAACTAGTTTACACCTCATAAGTCATATGCGTGTTGGCCCAAATGAAAATAACCAGAGAGGATGTCATTTTTATTGCCTCAAATGAAAATAAACACACAATGGAGATTTTATATTTATCGGGTTATCGGGTTGAACCCGAACCCGATTAAATATGAGAAGATAACCCTAACCCGACCCTTATAAGGCTAATCGGGTTGACCGATAGACCCGATAAGCCAAAGGTGGACCCGAATGAACCCGGCCCTATAAGGCTTATCGGTTCGTGTCGGGTCGGGTCACCCCGTTTGACACCCCTAGTAGTATCTCTGCCATTTTCTGTAGTCTTTAATCTAGCTTAATTATCCCTAAACAGTTTTTCTGAAATTTAGCTTATCTGTGTTCTATTGAGTTCAAGTCGTAATCCTGTTTTAGCTTTTGAGCTTATTTAAAAGTGCTTTATTTGTCCTTAGCTTAGCTTAAAGGTTTGTCAAGAAATCTTTATAAAATGTCTTTTTTTGTGTCTGATGTCTTAATTACTTTTGATTGTTTTAGCTTATTGAATTTGCTTATTCCTAATTCCTTGTTGCTATTGAGTCTAGGTCTTAATCTCTTTTTCGTGTTTCAACTTATTCTTAGAGCTTTTTAGTATACAAACTTTAGCTTTTAATAGTGATATTAGTCCTTAGAATCTGTTTTAAGTCCTCTGTCTTAAAGCTATTGGGTACTTTTCAGTCTTTTTGTTTTAGCATATTTACATCCTCTAGCATATTAAGGTATAAGACTAAATCTAGGTTCAAGCTTATTGGGCTTAATTTTAGCTTATTATGGTCCTTAACAAATGCTTTTGAAAATCCAAACAGTCTTATCTTCATGTATAAGCCTTTAGCTACCAAACTATCACTTTAATTTCCCTTCCTTCTGAGCTTATTTAAAAAGTTTTAGTATTAAGCCCATTTGTTAAAAGTGCTTATTTTTGCTAACTTAGCTGTTTTAAAAGAAAATGAAAAAAAAAAAATGTTTTTACAAAAAGGAAGTCATCAAGACCGAACATGTTGACCCTCCCCTCAACATACTAATGCCTTAACCACTTTTGCCTTGGGACTTTTCGTTAACCTTTGCACCATTAATTCTATAGTCTTTTAGTTTTAGCTTATTTTACTTATGTGAATATTAACAGTTTATTAACTTAGGCTTTTTTTGAGCTTTTCTTTATAAACCTGTAGATTAGCTTCCTAGTATTTTTATAATTTTTTCTCAAAATTTTAGGATATAGTTTAGTATTTTTAATTACATTTTAAGAATATTTGTAAAAAACATAGTTTTAATTAGTTTAAAAATCCAAAACATATAATTTTCCTGTTTTTAAAATTAGTTTTATCATTTAAATTTAAGAAAGTTGCATTTTTAGTTTTAAGGGTCCTATTTTGTCTTATTTAGTTATTTAGTTTGTTTTAAATCGTTTTAAATGCCGTTTAAATTTTTTAGGTTGCCTTAGTTTCTAGAATAGCGTACCTTTATGTGCTTTCCCTTTGCGTTATTAGATTTAGAATTCAAATCCAAAACTTAAATGACAATCAAGCTCGATCTACAACATGAACGTAGATTTCCATTTACCTCTCACCGAGGAGAACGATACCCGTGTTGATTACTTATTATTCTTTTCTAAGAATAATTTGTATGATAACTTGCGTATGTATAGTGTATTATAAATATATAATATATATATATATATATTAATTATATAATATTATATATATATATATATATAATATATATATATATATATATATATATTGTATGAGGATTTTGTGAATATTAAAATGGCGCCGTTGCCGGGATGAGGTGTTGCGATTTTTACAGGATTGTCGTGTTCGAGCACTGAAGATCCGGGTGGGGTTTTTTTTTTTTTTTTTTTTTTTTTTTTCTTTTTATTTTTTTTTTTTTTTTTGTTGGGGTGTGGGTTTTTTTTTGTTTTTTTTTTTTTTTTTTTTTTTTTTTTTTTTTTTTTTTTTTTTTTGTTTTTGTTTTTTTTTTTTTTTTTTTTTTTTTTTTTTTTTTTTTTTTTTTTTTTTTTTTTTTTTTTTTTTTTTTTTTTTTTTTTTTTATTTTGTGTTTGTTTTGTTTTCTTTTGTTTTATAACTCCTGTTTCACACACATTAGTATTGGGGGATGTGTGTTTGTGTATTTTTTTTCCCATGAAAGTTTTCATTATACACACACACACACACAAACCTAAAAAAAAAAAATTCTATCTATTTTCCTTTATATATAAATGACCGTTATTGTTAATTGTCGTTTCGGCTTCACCTTTAAAGTTAAAACACAAAAAAAACTAAACCTCACACAGCACACACACGAGCCCATATAGGGGGGAGGATCCGGTATAAGGAGGGTCGATCCTACGTTATTTGAGTCACGAAAGAGTCGGTTGTTGTTTAGCGAGTGCGAGAAGCGTGCGAGTGGTGAAGAGGCTAACTCTTCTCTATCCCCTACACACACACGTATCTTGTGCGATCTACACTAAGAGCACACTCCAGTACACACATATCACTCATACTCTATATTATAGTCAAAAAATATTTTCGTTCTTGATGGCACACAATGTGAGGGGAAGGGAGAGATGAGAGAGTCTTTGTTTGGGATATTTTATTATTAGATATGGATGTTGTGTAGTGTGAGGAAGAGAGAATTATTATAATGGTGGTGGTTTTGTGAGTGGTGTGTAGTATTTATGATGGAGTTTTGTTGTATAGTTAAGTATAATTTTTATTTTGTTTTTGTTTGTTGTTTTTGTTGTTTTTTTTTTTTTGGTTTTATGAAGAAACGTTATGTGTTGTGTAGCTATAATATTCTGCGTATTCTGGCGTTTGTTTTTTAGATATTTTGATGTAGGAATGAAGGTTGAGTTTTTTATAAGAAGAAGTATTATTAGGTAGGTGTATAAATTGTGAATGAGTAAGATATTTGAGTGGTTTGGGTTATAAAGGTGGAGTATAGTATTGGTTATTAGATGGGTTTTTTTTGTTTGTTTGTTTTGTGGGGGGGTAGGTTGTGTATTATAGGATTATGTTTAATGTTAAGTGGGTGTTAGAATTGGATAGTATAGTTATTGAAGTTTTTGAGGATATAAGAGTAAAGATTAAGAGAAATGTGGTTAGTGGATATATTTTGAAAATATGTAATTTTTGTTTTTTTCTTTTGTTATGGTTTTTTTTCTGAGAGTTGTGAGGTGGAGGGAGGGTGAGTGAGGTAGTATATGGATGTGTTTGTATTAATAGTGATATAGGGTTATGTGTATGAGGATTAGTTGTAATGAATATGTTTTATTTGGATAAATATTAAGAATAATTAATTGGTTGAGTTGCGTCACGCTCGGTGATGAGTATAGGAATTCTTAGTTATGGGGGTTAATCGAATGTTGTATGTATGTGGATTTTTATTTTTCTAATCTATTAACGCATAAGGGAATGCAATAAAGGTAGCTATTCTAAAACTAAGGCAACTAAAAATTTAAGCGAGGCATTTTTAAAACGATTTAAAACAAACTAAATAAACTAAATAAACAAAATAGGACCCATGTGAAGAACTAAAAATGCAACCTTTCACTTAAATTAAAATATATAACTAATTTTAAAAAACAGAAATAAATTATTTTTTGGTTGTGTTGAAAATAAGTTAAACTATGTTTTTTCAAAATATTAACTAAATGTAAATTAAAAATACGTAAACAATATCCAAAATTTTTTGAGAAAATAGTATAAAAATACAAAGCTAATCTAAGGGTTTTATAAAGGGGATAAAAACACTCAAAAAGCCAAAGATAATAATACGTTAATATTCATATAAGTAAAATAAGCCCTTTTTTAAAAACTAAAAAGACATAAGATAAAAATTGCAATAGGTTAACAAAGTCCCAAGGCAAGCTGTTAAGGCATTAGTATGGAGGGAGGTCACAGGTTCGAGTCCTGTGACCTACCTTTTTGTAAAAACATATTTTTTTTTCATTTTCTTTTTAAAACAGCTAAAGTTAAGCAAAAATAAGCACTTTTAACAAATGGACTTAATACTAAAACTTATTAATAAGCTAGAAGAAGGGAAATTAAAGTGATAGTTTGGTAGCTTAAGGCTTATACATGAAGTTAAGACTGTTTGGATTTCAAAAGCATTTTTAAGACCAATAAGCTAAAATTAAGACCAATAAGCTAGAAACAGATTTAGTCTTATACCTAATATGCATAGAGGAATGTAAATATGCTAAAACAAAAAGCTGAAAAGTACCCAATAGGCTTTAAGACAGAGGACTTAAAAACAGATTCTAAGGACTAATATCACTACTTAAAGCTAAGTTTGTAAACTAAAAAGCTCTAAGAATAAGTTGAAACACGAAAAGAGATTAAGACCTAGACTCAATAAGCAACAAAGACTTAGGAATAAGCAAATTCAATAAGCTAAAAACAATCAAAAGTAATTAAGACATCAGACACAAAAAGACATTTTAAAAAAGATTTTTGACAAACTTTAAGCTAAGCTAAAGGACAAATAAGCACTTTTAAATAAGCTAAAAGCTAAAAACAGATTAAGACTTGAACTCAAAGAACACAGATAAGCTAAATTTAAGAAAACTTGTTTAGGAAATAAGCTAGATAAAGACTAAAGAAAATGGCAGACATACTACTAGGGGTGTCAAACGGGTTGACCCGACCCGACCCGAACCCGATAAAGCCTTATAGGGTCGGGTTCATTCGGGTCCACCTCGGCTTATCGGGTCTATCGGGTCAACCCGATAGCCTTATAGGGTCGGGTTAGGGTTATCTTCTCATATTTAATCGGGTTCGGGTTCAACCCGATAACCCGATAAATATAAAAATCTCCGTTGTGTTTTATTTCATTTGAGGCCAATAACAAATGACAATCCTCTCTGTTATTTCATTTGGGCCAACACGCATATGACTTATGAGGTGTAAACTAGTTAACGAAAAAAAAGTTATTGTATAACAACTTTTATAAAAATGCTCAGTTGACGCTACGCAAGTGTTACATCTATATTGAACCAAAAGGAGAAAATGTACTAGTCTAGTATAGTTAACCATGTAAAGATACTGCCTGCTTAACTAATTAAACAGTTCAACAAGAGATTAGCATACGAGATAAACATTTTGTGCAATATTGGAATCATGTAGCAACTAGCAAACATGGATAGTGGCAGCAGGGGCCAAAGCAGATGACCATGTGATGCATTCTAAATACTTTCACAACATTTTAGAATTTTATGTTTTATATGTGAACTATATATGTTTTCAAATCATCATTGCTTCGAAGTTGACTCGTACAACCCGATAACAACCCGACAACCCAACCCGATTCAACCCGACCATTTTCAACCCGAAACCTGATAACCCGATATTTTATAGGGTCGGGTTAGGGTCAATATTCGGGATACTAAAACCCGAATCAACCCGACATGTTCAACCTGATAACCCGACAACCCGACCCGATAACACCCCTACACACTACTTTTGTTTTTGGCTTTCTTTTTTAGAGATTAAGACAGATTTGAACTTAAAATTTAAAGACTCAATAAGCAAAACTAAAGCAAAATTTTTTTAAAACAGATTGAAATCATAACTCAATAAGCAAAATTAAACTAAACTTAAGCTAATTAAACTGCTAAAAAAATGAGAACTCAAAGTAAAACAGATTGCATACATGACAGTTTAAGAAGGGCTAATGACTTAAAAAGTCATCTAACTTTACACTTTTTATCTTTGTGTGTAGTCATCTTTTTTCTTTCCTATTCTGTCATCAAACTTTCAAAAGTCAATCATTGTGTGTATTTTGTGACCATTTTACCCTTACATTTTCCAAATTTCGAAGGGTAAGATGGTAATTTTACATGAAAAAATAGTCAAAAAATACACACAATGATCGACTTTTGAAAGTTTGATGACAAAATAGGAAAAAATAAAGATGGCCACACACAAAGACAAAAAGTGTTAAGTTATATGACTTTTTAAGTCATTAACCCGTTTAAGAACTAGCAGACTTGAGGATTTGAAAAACCAAACTTCAAAACTTGACAAATCTTGCTTTGAGCTTATGAAAACTTCTTTTAAGACTCAATTAAAACTTATTAAATTTATTTTGAAACCTAAAAGCTACACAAGCAGTCTTAACTATGTTTAGACTGCTATGTTAAGACTGCTTGTGCCAAACACCCCTTTAAACTTTTAAAACTAATTTTGAAGCTTAAACAGATCCTAATAAGCTCTAATGAATACAAACAGATTAATAACTAAGCAATAAATTAACAAATAAGCAAGAAGAAAGGAAAAATAAGTACACAAATATAAGCTGCACTAATAAGCTGTTTAGACCAATATCTGAATAGTTTTGATCAAAACTCAAACTAAACAAATTTTAATTATGTAAACTTGGTATCTAAGACAAAATAAGCTAGCCTAAAACAGAATATGTACATTTAAGCAGAAATAAGCAGGCTAATAAGCTAAATAAGATAATAAGCTAAAATAGAGAAAAAGAAATGTGTACCTTTATCCCAGCTAAATAGGGATTTAAAATGCTCTTAAGAGCTTAAATCAACAAGCTAGCTTAATAATAAGCTCTGAATAAGCCTTATAAGCCCTTCCAAAACTGGCTTATCTTCCAAATGGCTTATTTAATACCCTTTTTTAGGTAATTTGAGCAATGAGCTTATTAAGCTTAAAACAAGCTTAGCTGACTAAATGATAGCTTATTAGGAATTAAAGAGCTTATTTATATCAAAACAAATTTAAACCATGATTGCTTTAAAAGTAGAACAAAATTAAGACATAATTTAAATGAAACTTAATTATATTAATCTTAAAAGAGGTTACAAACTTTTGTAAAAGGAAATTACATTAGAGAAAGAACAATAAGCTAAAATTACATAATAAGCAACTAATAAGCTAATAAGCTACACTACTCTACTCCTAAAACTAGATGTCTCTTTGTGTGATTAAGCTTCTCTATTTATAGATAGGAGAGGAAGGATCCAAAACCTCTAGGAGCATCCTTATCATCCATCCATAGCCTTTAGATCATAACAAACTCTCAAACTTTCATTTTGAGCCATTAATCCTTTTCCACGTATGTCCAACCAATGAAAATGCTGGGGATTGCCAGCGTGGCTAAGTGGTGTCAGAGGTGGCAGACTTGATCTTCTAGAAAGGAATTAATGTGTGTGGGGAGAAGTTTACCCTGCGTGCGTTTGTTACTCAGTGTGTAAGGGAAAAAGAGGAAGGTGTATAGTAAATTCCCTTTGACTGTGTGTTGACCCCTTTGTTATAAGATTGGGTTGAATTGGGCCAGGGGTGTTGGGCTTTTATTTGGACCAGATTGTATTGGATTTGGACTTGGTTTTTATAAATGGTTATAGGGCTTTTAGGGTTTTATAAGTTTTATTCTTAATGGGCTGACCCGACCCAATAAAATGGGTACGGGTTGGTCTATTAAGGATAAATACGCTTTCGGCTTCGTTTTCTCACGCTCTTTTCATTCCCGTGCTCAGTTTTGTCCGATTTACTTTATTTTTGTCCATTTATGTTGTATCCGTTACCTGCAAGACACAATTCACAATACAAACAAATACAATGTATTTTTATGTTATTATTAGTCATTATTGGTCTTTTTTATCTTAATAATAAGAAATAAAAGATATATGTTTAAGCACATATCAATTCCCTAGGCTCTATGCGCTTGAGTCCCAAAAAGATTGCAATATATCTGATAGATGGTGTTTTGAGAATGGGTCATGGGGTGGCAACTGGGTTTGACGTTTCAGGCCGCATGGCAGGTTTTAAATGATATCTCTTCCCTCTTGTTGGCAATAATATCTCCTTATCTCCGGATGGCATCGATAAATGGTCATGGACTCTTGATGCTTCAGGCAAGTTTAAAGTCAAGACCCTTTATCATCCAAAACATTATGCTTGCAGGCGTGGCTCTTGGTGAGGTTCATCAATGGAATTCTTGAATCCCTCGTAAGATCAACGTTTGTGTTTGGAGGGACTCCCTTAAGAGGCTTCCCACCCGCGCAAACTTGTCCTCTCGTGGCATTAACATTCCCACTATTTTGTGCCCATTCTGTGATAATAAGATTGACGGGGTTGAGCATTGCCTTTTATTGTGTCCTGTTGTGAAGTGTGTTTGAAGGGAGGTATGTGGATGGTGGAAAGTAGGCCCCTCGGTCGTGCTCCCTTCTTTCTCTATTCACGATATTGCTACGGGTACAATGAAGAAGTTTAGTTGTAATCGCATTAATAAAATCTTCCAGGGGTTCTGCAATGCTCTTTATGTGCAATTTTGGAAGTGGAGAAACAAGCTCATTAATGCTAATATGGATACGGTGGCAAGCATAAAGAAGCATGACATCTTCCCTTCGATCCAATCCCTCTTCAAAACATGGATTTCTGTTCGGTTTTTAAATAATACTGATGTGTGGGACAGGTGGATATCAAGACCATTTGACATTTTGAACGCTAGCTGATACTGCCTGTTGTTTTCCTATATAAGGTGTTTGGGTTTAGCTAGTATTTTTTGTTGTTTTGTTGTTTGGTTTTCTTTTTCTTGGTCTGCTCCTTTCTCAGATCCAATTTTTGAGTTCTTGTACTTTTTGGTCTCCATCTTGGAGCGTTTTGTTTATATATATATCTCAGTCTTTTCAAAAAAAAAAGTCTTAAATACATTATTATAAAGTATATAGAAATTAGTGTACAACAATTTACCGGAGTAACACTTTACCAAAAAAAATTAGTGTGCAATATATCTAAATTTAAAGTTATTATTACCCTTCTTTATTTGCCTGATGGATCATATTAATCATCCCAATTTCCCACGAAACATAAATGTTTAGTTTCCTTCCAACCACCTACAAAGCATTTGATGTATCATGAAATTTAGTAGCTTGTGACGTAAAAAAAATGTCTAAATTCAATTAGAAATCAATTTTTAAAAAATTATATTCGAATTGAAATCTATTTAATAAGAACAAAGTAATTAACTTGACTGCCAAAAATTTATGATTGAAGTTAATAATAGGGAATATGATATTTTTGCTGCTAATTTTGAGGTTAATTTAAACAAACAACTTTTATCATCAAAGTTGAAGTTTATTTATCCATTTTTTAAAAAATAAAAAACTCTTTTTTAAGGGCATTTTAAAACAAAAACTATATTAAATAAAATAAGAATGTCTAAAAGTTTAGGCTACTTTTAGATTACTTTTAAAAGAATTCTAAATTGGTCGGTACTATTTTCAGTCAAACAGACTGTCGATGATTGACTTGTATATGTCGTGTAAGTTATATGTCTTGTTTGATCTAGCTCCTTGCTAGTGTTTTAATAAATCGCCGTTCAAAAAAAAGTTATTGAAAAACAGAACCAAGAGAAAAGCTTTTGTGTTGTTAAAAATTGGCAATTTCATTTAGTAATACATAAAATAGATAAAGTAAATAAATGGTCAGTTTATAAAGATACCAAGTTTATGAAAGTTAGAATTAAAAGTTTGACTCCTTTTCAAATACATTAAAAGCATTAATGCATCAAAAAAAAAAAAAAAACATTAAAAGCATTAATCAAAGTATCAAACCCTTTATTCATTTTCTATAAATGCTATGTTGACACTTTTACCCTTTTTCCCTCTTTAAAAATCCAAATCATACCTTCATTTCTACAAACCACAAAAAGCCATGGACACATCTACTACTACACAGCAGAAGAAAGCCATGGACAACAACCCATCTACACTTCATATCACCAACGACCCGACTAAGTTAAACCTCGACGACGACGGTCGTGAGAAACGAACCGGTAACGTTCTATTAAAATCTAAATTTATTTTAGTTAACATTTATTGCAAAACTGCTGTTACTAACATGCAACGCTGACCGACTCATATTCTGCTTAGCGTTTAAATTTTTTGTACTTGGTGTTATCGATCTTATGATGCAAGTGATTTTATTCTAAATTAACAGGGAATTGGGTGACCGCAAGTGCACACATTATAACAGCAGTGATCGGTTCAGGCGTGTTGTCTCTTGCATGGGCAATTGCGCAATTGGGTTGGATCGCTGGTCCTGCCGTACTAATGACCTTTTCGTTTATAACTTACTTCACCTCGACTCTCCTTGCTGATTCGTACCGTGCACCAGACCCCGTTACCGGGAAGCGTAACTACACCTATATGGATGTGGTTCGAGCCAGTCTAGGTACAAATTAAATGTCCGATGTTACATATGTTTACTCGTCAATCTTATGGTTAAGTCTCTTACAATGGTTAATTATATGGTCTTTTAATTTTGATAGGAGGGAAAAGTGTGCAACTATGTGGGATAGCTCAATATGTAAATCTTGTGGGAGTTACTATTGGATACACTATCACTGCTTCGATAAGCATAGTGTAAGTAAATTCTCATTTGGAAACAAGACATGACAGCTATCTTTAGTAGGCAGCTATCATATTACGGAGTATGTAACTGTGTACCTGTTTTTATTGGGTGGCTCCTAAATTTAGAATGCGTGTGTCATGTAGTAAGTTTAAGGTTTAATTATAGATGACTTTCTTTCAGGTTGTTTTGTTACAAACTTTTCGGAAAATGGCATTAATTAGTTAAATAAAAAAAGAATGTCTTAATATAATTAATTTAAATGGTGACCTTTTACATGTTTGTTAATTGAACTTTATATATGCAAAGTTGTGACCATTAACTACTAAAATGGCGATACTAATAATACTAGTTGAATTCTTTTTCTTTTTTTGGATTTACTTTTCAGGGCTGTAAAAAGATCAAATTGTTTTCATGATAAGGGTCATGAAGCACATTGTAATCCGTCGAATTATCCATATATGGCGTTGTTCGCAATAATCCAGATTGTGTTAAGTCAGATACCAAATTTTCACAAACTATCATGGCTATCGATATTAGCAGCAGTTATGTCTTTTGCTTACTCTCTCATTGGCCTCGGCCTCTCCATAGCCAAAGTTGTAGGTAAATCATTATTTTGTGTCTTTGAACTTGTATATGAACCATAATATAGCACAGTGACATGTGACCATATATATGTAAATCTAACAATTATTGTCGATATTCAATAGGTGGTGTTCATGTAAAGACAACATTAACCGGTACCGAAGTGGGCCAAGATGTGTCGGGTTCGGAGAAGGTGTGGCGAACATTTCAAGCCATTGGAGACATTGCTTTCGCGTACGCTTATTCAACAG
>BQNB010145902.1:0-16649 GCA_026074375.1 Tanacetum coccineum
ATCAACATCATGAATAGGTTCAATAACATGATTTTTTTATTAACTTTCCTAGGTTAGGCTTCTACTTTATTCTTCACGTTCCCTACTTGGTGTTTACGAGATCCTATCATTCTTTTTATTGCCTGTAGGCTTTAATCCGCAATTACTAGTAGAACACTTCAATCCTGTAGAAGACAAAACATGTGTGTTAGAATCTAATGTTATAGATGACTCTACCTGTTTAATGTTGCTTGAGGATGTGAGAGGTTCAGCAAACCTAACTTTCTTGACATTGTTTTTGGGTGTGACAGCAACCTTTTTCGCACTAAGTTTAATCGCATTAGGGAACGTGCCTTGAACATATAGAAGTAACTCCTGAATTTGTTTGGCATGTTTACAGGCAAAGTCTAACGCATTATCTAAAGGCTGTTTAGCTTTAGCTTGTTTGACTATTCCCCAAAGTATATCAGCTTGTTCCTGAGTTTGCTTAAGATAGTCTATGTGAGCATCCCTATTTTGCAATACCTTAGGAGCTAAAGGATCTAAATCAAGCTTTAACATGCCTGGAATAATAGTGGTGGCATATGGTATTTATGCAACACTATCAATAAATTCTTTTCCTTTTAGTTTTCGTAAATTGTTTTTTAATGATGTAATCACAAAAACCTTATCTTGAATTTGAGCTTTTAAATCCTAAATTTTAGCAGATTTTAAGTTCAGTTTGTCAATTAAAGAGTCACTCTATTCTTTAGTATGAACACATGTCTTTTTGATTGAATCAAACTGATCTTTAAAAACTTGTTTCGCATGATTAATTTCTTTATAAAGACGCTCATTTTCCGAAAGCAATTTTGCCACACTATTTTCCAGTTTCTCATTTATGGTCTCAAGTTCACATCTATCATAGTTTACAATCTCTTCCTTATTTATTCTCGAGCTATAACGAACCAAACACTAAGTCTAACACTTTAACTAAACGTTGTTTTATACCTTTAGCTAGTTTGACTATTCCCCCAAAGAATACCAGCTATGTTCCTAAGTGTACTTAGATAGTCTATGTGAGCATCCCAATTATGCAATAACTAGAGCCCAAGGTTCAAAGTCTAGCTTGACACAATCCTGAACAAAAGTGTTTGGCAATGGTATTTGTGCAGCAATAATCAATAAATTTCTTTTCCTTTTACTTTTTATCATAAAACCCTTATCTTGAATTTGAGCTATTAAATCCTCATTTTTAGCACATTCTAAGTTCAGTTTATCAATTAAGAGTCACACTAGTTATTTCGTACGAACACGTGTCCTATTTGATTCGTTCAAAACCTGGTCTTAAAAAACTGTTTCACATGATTAATTTCTTTATTACACAGATGCTTTTATTTTATCTGAAAGCAATTTTGCCAACACTATTTTCTAGTTTCCACATTTTTTGGATCCTCCTTTCACAATAATCATAATTGAACATTCTCTTTCCTTGACTTTTTTTCATTGATTTTATAATTTCCTTCAACTTACAAATGGTACTGTCTTTGTCTTGTAGCTGAGCTTTCAAATCATTATTTTCAAAAAATTCTGGAATATCGAGAGCATTTTGATATTACAAGATTCATCTTTTTGAAAAATTTCTTGATTAAGTTGTATTGACAATTCAAGAGAAATACAATGTTTTCAAGTTATGAGTAACTTTTTAAAAGATCATTATGCGCATTTTGTGATTTTAAAAGCTCAGCATCAAGACTGAAACACTTATCACTAGATTCATTTTGCTTTCTTTCCATATTTACAGATTCACTAATCAAAGACATAGAAGTATTCACAGTTAAAAGAACATCTTAAGACATGATTTGTTGTAAGAGTCGATCATTTTCCAAAAGTAATTCTTTCTTAGCGATTTCCAAACATTGTTTGTCAACTGAAGACTGTTGAACAACATCGTCCATTTGGTCAAAAACTGTTTGTATTTCCATTATTTCATTTAGAAGATCTTTATCAAACACATTGAAGATGTCTTTTAAAGATTTTAGAAATGGAATAATTTCATTGTTAAAAATAGCTTTAGTATGTTCAAACCCCCCATTAACCTTTTGTACGAGCATCAGGTGTAGTCCTTATCTTCACCACGTTGTCAAACCTGGCAAGGTGAAATTTAAGCTTTTTAAGGCTTTTATTCACCAAGCTTAACTTAGGAAGTTCCTTAGGAGCTTCTATTTTGACCGGTGATGCATCAGAAGGTTTACTGGTAGGATTGGACAAATGCAACCAAAAAGCTTGTTCAACCGATAATTCTTGTTGTGGAGTAAAACGTTTCCCAAAATCATCAGATAGTCTATTTAATTTTTCATAATCAATAGGTTTATGAGAAATGTTTTGTTTAATGGCCTCTGGATCCTTTTCTTTTTCAGACATTTTTGATCGACTCTCTTCTTCCAAAATCAATGTTTCCTCATCATCAATCACAGGCATAGCAACATGTTTATCGGAAATAACAATACCATCATACAAGGTTGGTTTAATCCACTGAGATTTCTTGAGATAAAACGGATTCTGATAACTTAGAGCTTGTTTGTGAATATTATCTTAAAAAACTTGATGCTTTGTTAACATGTGCAGTGTTTGAGCAGATTGACCCACTTTAAAAATAATATTATCAAGTTCCTTTATCCTCTTTTCTAAATCAATTTCATTTTTCCATAATATTTTATTTTTTCTTTTTCTCTTGATATCCTTTTGGAAAACAGTGATGGTTTGTAATAAACATTCCTTTTCTTTTGATTATCTTTAAAAAGATTTTTGCTAAGTGAGTCAACTTGGTTCTGTAGTGCAAGCTTCCTCTTTAATCATATCATCCATTTTGAGAATCAATGTATTTTTTTTAACGACCTGCTTAAAATCAATATAAGCCGTTGTTCAAACGTTTTGACTCGTTCTAATTCTCTCTCAAGCACTTGCAGGTCAAAAGGACGTACTGTTGCTGATTCTATTGCTGAAAGATTGACACGACCAACCGCTTACAAGTTCAAGACAGATTGCAGTATCATTCCTGTCTGGGTATTCTAAAGGTCTTGTTTCAATTGCTCACTTGATATTTGTGCTATTTCACCTCACCTCATACTTTGAGGGGGAGATTGATACATTTTAAGTCCATTCTAGATCAAAACCATTCACAAGTTTCATACTTTTGATCGGGGGAGAAAATGTGACTTAAACATGTAAAACGGATAATTAATGATTCGATTGATTCTAAAATGCTAAGTCCTATCCATGCATGTGCTAAACATCTTTCGATTATCGACGCACATGTGTAGGGGGAGCATAAGTGTTAAAATATCAAAAATGTCAAGATACCAAAAGTTTGTGTTATACACACGTATCTTGATAAATGACAAAGAATCTTTTGTTTCATGTTCGTGAAAGTGATCTTATGGAATGCTGAGGAAAGAGATGTTGTACCACCAGGGTATTCGTATGAATGCTCATGCCTGGTCTTCGGACTGCGCCCACTAGTGAAGTGGATTTCCATAAATGTACTTGTACAAGTTTGGATTTCCCAAGGCACTTCATATCTTTCGGGATATATTTCAAAACATCATCAGAAGCATTCTGATTTAAACTTTCGTTTGTGCCCCAAACAAATTTTATAAGCACATCGAATGTTTTTCAAATCATTTTTGCCACAGGCCTTCTACGGTACTTAATTGTATTAAGAAGTAAAACGCTGAAAAAGGAATTGTACGGTATAGTCAGCAGATAGTAACTGTACTGACTCACTCTTTACCATTCTATTAGTAGAAATACTTATAGTGTGTTAGTCTTCGGACATCTGGTCTAGAGAACGGCGAACATTAGGGAATCTGATACTTAGGTATTAGAGGAACTAGCTTGTCACGTGCCGGAAAACCTGTCAAGAAGGTTCTTTGAATGAATCTATCTGATCACAGGTGCAGTATTCATACTGTAATCATTGATCCTCACGGAATCAGAGGTTAATGTAACCGACCAGATTGAGTATCGTCTATACTCGGTCCCTTCAAAATATAAAACCTTTGTGTGTTCACAAAATGTTTTTCTAGAACACATTAAGTGGATTTTACATAACAAAATGTTTTTGTTGGTGTCTAAATTGTTCTATCATAGCGAATGACGACTCAAAGTATCCGATGCAAGACATGCTCATATCCTTACTCACATATCTGAAGAAATCAAGAAAGTTTACATACAAAGCTTCCGCACAATCTCTGAAAATCAATGTCTTCTTCAAATGCTAAACGTTATGGAGATTAGAAGAAGATACATCATCAAAGCTTTCCAGATTCCAACAGATATGAGCATGTGAGACTAAAGATCAGCGTATGGCAAAGTCAAAGTGAAAGAAGATCACAAAGTAATTCAGAGAAGTAAAGCTTAAACAAGTCAAAGATCAAGATCAAGTCATCACATCAAGTTCTGAAGATCATGATCAAGGTGTTAAAGATTGAATTACCAAAGCACAACAAGTGAAGTACCCTATCAACAACGAGCTAAAGAGACAAGCACGAGTGAGCTTCAAACAACTTCTCATGACCTCATCTAGGGGGAGATTGTTAGGATCACATAAATGGACCCGAACAAAGAAGCTTCGGTCACTCGAAGATACAAGACAAAAGTCTAGCTCGTTTAAGCGTGTAATATTATGTAAACGGGCCATTAATGAAAAAGCCCATCAAAGCCCAAAGGCCAAGGCCCTAGGCCGGTCTATACTAGGTCTAGAGAGGCTATATAAAGCCATTCTTTCTTCATTTTTAGGTTAGCTACTCCATAATACTTTTCATCTATAGGGTTTGTAGCATCTCTTGTTTCTTTCAATCAAAAAGTTCTTTAATGTTTAATCTTTTGTGCTATTGATCTTGTGATTAATCTATGGAATGATCTAGGGATCCTACATATATATTATTTAGAATTTAATGCTTTATTATTTTGTTCGTGCTAGACGTCCCAAAGTCTGACAACATTTGTTATGATCTTTCACTTAAAAAAATTAAACAGAATTTACAATTTTTATTTATATAGAATGACGGGAAACTGGCAATGTATTTAGCTTTTAATTAGTGTCATCTTATTGTTACAGTGAGGAATTCTACAAAACATTTACAACGAGGGTTTATCCAACATCAACCATTGGAAATGAAACCCGACTGTTTGTTTTTAGCAATTCAGGCTTCTGTTTTCACTTGTTTTGCTCTAGAAATTTGTTAACTCATCCCTTAGCACTCATCTCAAATTCTATTTCATCAAGACCTTACTCATCACACCAGGCCTTGTTTGTAGATCTAAAATAATGTCATCCTCATAGTCCGAACAAGTATGATAGATCCTGGAATTTCTTCATAATGAAGAGAGTTTTGTCTATGTGTACCTCTTCTGTAATTATGCTTTAACAGAAAGTAGACAATTCTTGCATAAAGGCCCGTGGTGCTTGATGAAGACCATACAATAGCTTTCACTCACTTGTTAACTTGCTATAGGGAAATGAAGGATCTGCAAATCCCTTAGGTTGAGAACATAAGGCTTCTTCTTCAATTTCCCCATACAGGGAGCACTCTGGCATCCATGTGTCTATACCTTAAATCCCTTATATGAGGCAATGTAGAATAGTTAATAGCCATCAATTTGCAACTGGAGCAAATACCATATCATATTCAATGCCTCCTTTGCCTATGACTTGAGCACCAACCTGGCACTTTATTCTAACAACTTATACCTCTGGCTCTCTTTTGTTATTCGAATCCATTTTGTCCATTAGCTGTTTTTTCATCTGGTGAGGGAAAGCTCCTACTTCCTCATTAACAATTGTTGGCATCTCCTCTTGCTTAGCTTCATACAAGCTAGGATCATTAAGAGCTTGAGCCAACACTGTTTGGTTCAAGTTGTGATTAGAAAAAAAAGCAAACTGACATATGTAAATAGTCTGTGTGATTGTTCCTTTGTTGATCATGAACATAGCTAACAAAAGCACTTGCACCAAATTTAGACTTCTTCAATGTACCTCTTGTCTGAACAGGTGAAGTGAGATCCCTAAGTATTTGTGATTGAGGATGAATAGTGTTCACCCTCTTAGTAGGAACAGAATCAACAACTACACTTGAAGCTAAGTTGGTGACAGTACCACAAATCAGCTCATTTGAAGAGGAGGAGAAAATGCAGAGTCAGGATGGTGGTGTATGTCCTCCAATTCTGAATATGAGGACATGGAATTGGCAAGGTCAGACGGAGAAGGATATCTTGTAGAATGTTCACTTGAGCCCAAAGAGTGACCCAAGAGGAAGTGATGGTGCTGCAGTATGAACAGGTTTAAAAACAGGAGTAGGTGGATCAGTAGGACCTTCAGTAACACCAGCAGCAGAAACAACCTTACCAGCAGGAACCCTATTCCTACTGGTTGCAAGATCAGCTTGACTCAGATTCTTCTCAGCTGTAGCATTGGCTTCATATGCTTGCTTAAGATAGGCAAGTTCCCTGCATATACTGAATGCTCTCACCATTCCAGGACGACCCCCCTAATTAACTTTGATGAAAAAGAGTTTGAAGGAAAAGAAGGAAAAATCTTGACTTGTTCATCACACTCCAGAATCTTGAATCAGCTAGTGCTACCTGCATGTATGTTAGTCATCTTGTGGTACATGCAGGTTGATAGTTTTGAAACGAGTCATTTATTATTAAAAAACATAAAGGATCAGTCAAATAGTTCAAGGTCAAAATACCACTCATGACCCAAAAAACCCTGAACATTAGGTTTCCTCTTCATGATATCTCGATTATGTGTTTCTCATCTTTTTGCTGGATAAATTGTAGACACTATATGCATTCTTACTATGAGAAGCTTACCCCAACAATAAAGCCTTCTTCAGCTTTTCCCTCATAAGTTTTCCTAAGTGTCACTGGTGTCTAAGTATGGTCCAAGACACCCAAAGGTTTAAGATGACTGATGTTGGGAAACTTTCACAGAACTGTTGTATCATAAAGGTGTCTTGTTATGGGGTTTAGTCAGTAGAACCCAGTTCAAAACATAACACGCAGTACTAATTGATTCTGTCCAAAACATGGTAGGTAACTTAGAGTCAACAAGCATAGTTCTTGCTGCCTCTATGAGGGTTCTATTCTTTCTTTTAGCAACCCTATTTTGTTGTAGGGTTCTGGCATTACTGTAATCCCTTCTAATCCCCTTTGACCCACAGAGTTTAATTAACTTAGAATTTTTAAACTCTGTCCCATTATCATACCTTATGGCTTTAACCTTTTTAGTTAACTGGTTTTCTAATGAAGTAATGATGTCCTAAGGATACCAATATGTTTCATCCCTGAGTCCCAAAGAAAACCAAGTACACGCTAAAGTACATCTGTATCCACAAGGAGTCAGTACTTGTGATCAATGCTTCTGATGAAGTAGGACCAAAGAGGTCATGTGTTGAGGTAACTGTGAGAGAGGGAGCATAAATGTGCTCACAGCAGTGATGGCCTTGTAAGAAGCCTTGTGTTGCTTTCCTTTGTTGCAGGCAACACAATTGTGCTCATTTGTGAAGAGTTTGGAGGGTAGCCCATTGACTAATCCATGCTTAGCCAGCTTGTTCATGTTTTTGAAGTTCACATGAGCCATCCTTCTGTGCCATTTGGTAGACTCTTCTAAGGATGCTTTTGCACATGCAACTGGTGACCACCTCTTTAGGTTTGATGTCAGCGATTAAAACAGTAGAGATTGTTCTTCTTGGACTCTGAGAAACACTGAGTTTTCTCAGGTAGTTGGAACTCCTTTGAGAGAACAAGGCACTCTTTATCAGTGAAAAGGACTTTGTGCTTAGTATCACAAATTTGTGAAACAGAGAACAAGTTAAAGTTTTGAAGCTCTTCCACATAATAAACATTCTCAAAGTTTAATTTAGAAGTCATTATAGTGCCTTTTCCAGTGATTTTGCCATATCCACCTCCAAGTCACATTACCTATACAATCTTCACAAAGTCATCAATTTCTCCTTATTGCCTGTCATGCTTCGGAACAACACTTATAAATTCTCTAAATCTCATATTCTTATGAGGCGGATTCCTACGATACACAAATACAACACAATATTTTTATTCATTGGGAGACCAAGTCAATATGACTTTGGGCCTGCCTTGTGGATATTTAATAGTTAATCCATGATAGATTAATGAGATACCAACAATTGTTCTTGGATCCCCATTGCATATTTGGCTTGAATTCTCAAGAACTACTGCTGGGCTTAACAGCTGTTCCATCTTCCCTCATCATATACATTTGGTTATATAGCCAGCTACTAAAGTGTTGAAAATAATGACTTGATGGTTTGGTCATAGGTCGAGCGCATGATTTTACCAAACCAGCAGTAAATGGCTCTGCCAGCGGAAACGAGTTCGGTCTATTCCTACCTACAGCAGAAACAGATTGTAGTCTATTCCTTACTACAGTAGGAACAGATGTAAGGTTCTTATTCATTAACTACAGCAGGAACAGATGTTTGTTTATTCCTACTATCAGCAGGAACATATGCTGCTTTTGGTACAAATGAGGGAATATTTGCTACATTATTCCACATAGGTTTATTATGCAATTCCAACTGTTTCTCATAAAAATCACAATCTTTAATCAAATGAAAATTTACTACAACAACAAAACATGTCTTAGAACACAAGACTTTCATTTTACAAGGACTCATTACTTTTTGTTCCATCTTATTACATTTTATTCCTAAGAGGTTTTACATTCTCGTCCTTAAAGAAAAATAGGATTATCTTTTGTGGAACTTGGTTGTTGGTCAGCAGTCTCGGTTGTGGTTCTTTTGTGTTGTGAAGTCAACTGAACTAGGGCAGAGGCTAAGGGTTTTTGTTCTTGAGCTTGGGACTTGACACTTGTAAAACAGGATGCCAAAGTCAGTGGTCTCTGAGTCTGGTGGGGGGGGGGGTAGACTTGTCATTGTTATCACAAGAGACAAAAGTCATTAGATACAGAGTCAGATTCAGAATAATAATTTGACTTTGAACCATAGGTAAATTGTGTATCATCAATGTCAGGATTGTTGGAAGGAGGCATGAATGTTCCTGTTAGAGGAGGAGGAACAAGATGCATTCCAATAGTTTTGACAAACCTGTTATTGAGAGGTTCTCTGCAATATCCTTAGGGATTGAGTAACATGATGCTAGGGGCAGAGAGATCAAACACCTCATTTGATCCAAAAGTATCTCCACATCCTAAACCAAATCTTTATCTAGAGGACATGGAACTATTGATCAGTTTGACCAGGTTTTTGGAAGACTCCCTCCATTTGTCAAATCTTGCATTAGATTCCTCAAGTTTAACCTTCTCATTCATGTTTTCAAGTTTAGCCTGTTCATTCAGTTTCTCAGTATATCTTAACATGTTTGTTGTGTTTTCTAATTAGTAGTTAATTTTCTTATTTCTTTCTTCTAATGCAAGCTGATTATTTGCGTACCATCCCTTCTGTTGTTCTTAAAGTTTGTAATGTACTTTAATATGCTTGAACTGGATGTAACACTCTTTGTATTGAACTTTCGATAAAATTTATCAAATTCTTTTAAGTTCTGCTTATAGATTTCACAACCAAAAGGGACTAGTATGTACATGAGAAGAGATACCCCATAAGGGAAAATTCAACTGCAGCATTAAAATATCTACATTTAACTTCACAGTAGCTTTATAGCAAGCATCCTCTCCAGCTCCAGCAATCATCCCATTATACTTGAGCAGCACCATTTTCCACATCTTCACCTTCATGATCTGACCAGTTTAACATTGAATAACACAAAACAACAGACAAACAAGGCCTATGGATCTTCTGTTTATCACAACTCCTTCAGTTTGAATGAAAGAGTTACCTTGCTTTAGAAATTTACTGTTTTCCTGTACATCTCCTAGCAAAAGTGACGTATCTCTGAGCATTTATAACATTTGACTTTATTCTTGTCATTCCTTTGCAGCATACTTGTTATTAAACTTTATCTTTCTCCAGCTTTCTTTTCAAAATCTGTTATTCCTATCACGGAGCATTGCCATTTGCCATTTGATGTCTAATTTCTCCAAGTCTAATTTCCCAAATTGATCAATTTCATTACGTGATCTGCTGTTCGTGGATCACTTTCAGCAACAAAGGTATGGAGAACATTTTCCATAACATTGCTAGAAGTCAAGTAAGGACTTGATGAAGTAGAAGTAAAAGTGGTTGAATGGGATTGATCAGGATATGACATCTTTGAATTAGTGCTAGCAGCACTAATAAAGGCTGAATGGGTAGGAGCAGAAGTACCTCTTGAATCATAACTTGAGCCACCCTTCACATCAATTTCAAGAGTCCTAAGCTTGTTGTAAAGATCATCAAAGCTTAGATAATCAAGACCACCCTTTGTTTTAAGAGTGATGGCCACCTGTGACCAAGAAGGTGGAAGTGCTCTGAGAAACTTCATGTTACAATCTTCATTGTCTGGCTTAGCTTGCATCTGATTGAGTTGACTCAATATCTTCTGAAACCTGTCATAGCCCTTATGCAAACCCTCTGATTCAGATACCCTAAATTCTGAAAACTCCTGCTTTAGCATTGATTTCCTCATTTTCTTAGACTCATCATTACCTCCAAATCTGGCTTTGACAGCCAACCAAATATCCCTTGCATCATCTAGATGGTGAAAATCAGCCATATGATCTTCAGGAAGAGACTGAAGCAATATAGTTCTTGCTTTTGTCTCTCTTTGAACAACAATTTGTTCTTCAACAGAAACAGGTGGAAGAATCATAATATTTCCTTTTGGATCTCTTCCTGTCCTTTTCCTGCTGTTTCCATTTAGAACAATGTTCCACAAGTTGTGATCACTGTTCATGATCCAATACTCCATCTTCATGGCCCACGTCTCATATTCTTCCTTCTTTAAGTAAGGAAATTTGGCATTATTGTTTGAGACTGTGGTTGTGTGATATTGTTGGAGTTGCTGAGACTGGGTAGTTTGTGAGGGTTGAGTGTGATTTGGAGACTCAAAGACTGGTTTAGAAGTTGATGCTGAGAACACGGGTTCAGTGGTTGATGGGAAAGTGAATGAAGATACTGATGGTGATGGCATATGGTATGTTTGTGATGGATTTTGTGAAGTCATTGTGAAGTAAAAGTAAAGTTTCTTTAACAGAGGCTCTCTCCAGGCTCTGATACCACTTGTAGGTCCAGCCCTAGATAGATCTTTACGCCTGTTAAGGTTGTAGAGCACTTATGTAATCACAAGCAACTCTAAGAGAGACTCTAACAATGAAACTATTGTTTACGCGGAATATAAACAACAGAGTTAAAGAATTACTAAAACAATGATCCTCTATGGATCTCTTCTATTGATAATAAACGTGTTTCTAATAAATTCAATGAGTTTCAGTTACATTCATCCAACTCGTAGGTTTGTTAAATACCCACGAAACTCTAACTAAAAACCCTAACTGAAAGCTAAAGTGATAAGTGTTATCACTTCCTAGGATATCTCATGCATATCCCTATTACTAACTAACTTTACTAACAACCCGGAGTAAGCATAATACTATTCTACCAGCAGGAATACTATTGTACTGCCAGTACTAACTATACCACTATCCTTACCAGTAGGAACCACACTACCAGCAGGAAATGTTTACTCTACCAGTAGGAACTACATACCTACTAGTAGTAACTATCTATTACAAAGTTCTTAACACCTATATTACCTGCAGCGAAGAAAAGAAATGCGGCTAAGCCAAGATGTAAATAAAACTGATAGATAGGATATGCATAAATAAACGAAATAAAGTCACCATAACCTGGGTATTAAAGATCTTATATATCATAAGAGTTGAATGAAATAGGTAGCCAAACGAAACATACAGATATGCTAGCTAGACGAAACGTATGGAAATGCCCCACGAGCTCGAAATATATGTCTAACGCATGTCACATGCTTAGACCAAATAATCACATATAAATCATTTCAAATTGTACATAGGAGCTGCAGCTCCAGATGTACCCTACAGAGTGTGCAATGAGGTGTTGGCACCACTAAAACATGCACCAAAACTGAACTGGATAAAGTACCTATGATGCATCCATCCCCCTACAATTAAATCAAATCATATATGGCCAAGTGCATAATAGAGCACACACAAAATATAAACGCCATGGACTGATCACACCGTCACACATAGTGTTACGCTATTGGTGTCACAATGACGCGGCCATGGTACCTCCATGGCTAGTTAATAGCTCGGGCATCGAACCAATCGAATGGCTCATATAACATATCGAAGCAATATAATATGTCCAAAGAAGGTCATGATCAAACACACGAATAAACTCATATTATGGCAGTGTCAAATGAAGCATATATCAAACAAATTCAAAGGGTCAACGAAGTTATCAAATAGGATAGCAAACGAATATCGTATTATAGGATGAAAAACATAAATAAGGATTTTAAAGATGCAAATAAATACGGATTAAATGTCACAAAAATCCTTAAAAGAAAGAATAAAATATGTGTACCTTAAACAAGCATTTTTTTTTAAAATGTTGCATTTCTAAAAAAAATTGTATTTTAAACAAATCAACACTTATTCGAAAACTAACTTACTCCTTCAAATAATCTACAAGAATTAATGAACTACTCCCTCTGTCCCATTTTTATTGTCCATGTTTTCTTTTTCGGATGTCCCAAATTAATTGTTCGCTACTAAAAATAGATTGGTAAATTTGATCAAGTTTACTATATTACCCTTGTTTGAAATTATTATTACAAACTTTAAATAAGACTTTAATTAATTAGCTAAAGGTAAAACTGTCATTCTGTCAAAAAGTAAGAAAAAAAAAGCAGTAATAAATGCACTTTTATTAAACTGTGTGTTTTTTTGTCATAGGACAATAATTTTGGGACGGATGGAGTAATAATTATTAAAGGTCTAATTATATTAACTATTTATTCATTATATGTAACATCCTAGTTTAATTAAATCCATCACTATATGATAATAGTTATGTCTACTTTTTATTGTAGGAATATGCTACATTCACAAAAAGACCACAAAGAAATATTCACAAACATGAGGTGTCATGTTTTGATTGGATTAATAAAAGATAAGAGAGAGAAATTTTTTGGAAAGCCATCAATAAAAAAATGTCACCTCATTTTGTAGATGTTTCTTTGTTGTTCTTTTGTGGATATAGCATAACTCTTTATTGTATCGACTATTTTTATTACTCCATTCAAATCTCTTTTAAGGCCATACTGAAACGTTCCAAATTTAACACAAACTCCTCACGCTTAAACATCCACTAATATATGCGTACCAATTTTGCATTGTAAAGTAGATTTCAAAATTACGATTCATGATTTGATAAATGACGTATATCTATTGAGTTTGTGCAAGGTTTACTTATCAACATCTATTTAAGCTATGCTTTAAAACACCATACTCGTGTTACAATAAAACAAAGACAAATTGTAGCTTGAAAAACTGTGGTGTAATTTAGTAAAAAGGTTGTATCTTATGATAACTACTTAGGATGATAAACAAGTTGCATGCACTAATCGATCATCTTCTTTACTAAAATCATTTTCAACCTCACATTAGAATTCACTATTTGGTTACCCGCGCATAGCGGCGGCAATAAAAATTTACTAACTCAACTTTTTACGTAATTTCTTACTCGCTTAGTAATTCGTTTCACAAATGTATGTGTTTGTTGGGGTTTCCCGTAACTTTCCCGCAACACCATATTAACATCATGATTTTCGCATGTAAAAAGACAACACTCTCTCCGAAAATATATAGTTTTAACGTATCAAGTTTATATTTAATTAAGATTAAAGTTGTAAAAAAATATAAATCAACATAAAATAACCCATTAAAATGTAAAAAAATTATTAAATATATAATCAAATGGTGTTGAATTAAAAGGAGCATAAATTTTAAAAAAATATGTGAAATTAGATTAAAATAAAATTAAATAGATAAAAAAGATATTTCAATTTGAAAATAAATGTGATTGTAGCTTGAAAAACTGTGGTGTAATTTAGTAAAAAGGTTGTATCATATGATAACTACTTAGGATGATAAACAAGTTGCATGCACTAATCGATCATCTTCTTTACTAAAATCATTTTCAACCTCACATTAGAATTCATACGTATGGTTTTTTAGTTTCAGATCAGCCTACATCTTTTAAACTTGTAACTAATGATCCATCCCTCATGATGATTTCTTAACACAATATTTACATGTATATATAGTAGTGTATATGATTTGTAGTTTAAGATATACCTCGGGTAAAGCAATAGATCGAAACCGAAACCGAGCACCAACACAACACTATGGCAGTTTACCAAAATGGGATTCGAGCCCAACCTAAACTACCAATGACAACCTAAACAGTTACTATGTAACCCGAACCAATTTTAATCTAACGATCACCAGCTCAAAACCGAACACGAACTAAAACAAATGAAACCAAAACTCTTGAGACGTACAAGAAAAGAAACCCAAAAGACTCCTACCCCAATGAAAATCGATTGAATTTGGTTAAGCCGAACAGAAAATCCAACTCAAAAATCCTAACTGAGTTAGGTTATATGTATGTTGATCTAGTAACCAATAGTCATATTTGATTGGAGAGTTGTTTAGGTTTATGTTGAGATTTGAGTTTGTGTGTGGGAGTAGTGTACATCAACAGCTTACATATTCTCGTGTGAAACTAACTTAGCGAAAGAAAGTCATAGATAGATGGATATCAGTGATTAGTAAATGGCAATGTTTTAAAACCCGGGTTTTTAATTGACCCGGTCGAGTCACCGGTTCACCGGGTTATCGGTTCAACCAGTTGAACCGCCGGGTCAACCGGGTTTTACGTCTAAAAGAAAATTTATCGATACTTGGAAGAGAAAGACGTAACTCATTATTGGTTAACAAGAATGTAGGATCCCTTTATCACTTCTCTTCATACAATCGATCACGAATCGGAACTAGAAATGAGAGAGAGAGAGATGAGTTGTTTAGAGAGAGAAACTAGAGAGAGAATTAAGAGAGAAAAGGAAAAGATATTTCTTAGATATTTTTGAACAACTTCAACAACTTACTCTTTTCTAAATAGAAAAGAGTTTATATACCCCGTCGTGTTAAATGACGCACGAGATATTTAACTAGGACCCGGGCTCGGGTTTTGCTTGGGATTAAACCCGAAACAACCATGGAAAGGGGTGATACGTTTCGGCAAACGAGGGAAGCTGAACCCTCGCTATATTAGACCTTTCAAGATTCTTGCTAAAGTGGGAACGCTTGCTTATCGACTTGAACTCCCAGAGCAATTAAGCCGAGTTCATAGCACTTTTCATGTTTCCAATTTGAAGAAGTGTTTCGTAGACGAACCACTAGCTATTCCGTTGGATGAGATCCAAATTGATGACAAGCTTAATTTCATTGAAGAACCAGTTGAAATTATGGATCGAGAAGTTAAACGGCTAAAGCAAAGCCGCATTCCAATCATGAAGGTCCGTTGGAATTCGAGACGAGGGCCCGAGTTTACTTGGGAGCGCGAGGACCAAATGAAGAAAAAGTACCCTCATCTTTTCGTTAACCCTTAGTCCACGTCTTAAGCTTTGAGGACAAAGCTTCTTTAACGGGGGAAGAATGTCACACCCCAAAAATTTCAGGTCAATATTTTAAACTTTTCCGACAATTATTTTTGACTTTTATACGTTACGTTTGAATCCGGCAGTTTACCAGGAAGTTAACCCGCGTAAATCTGAAAAACATCATCGGACGCGTTCTGACTTCGGATTTTGATTAGTTTAGATATTATATGAGTTATTTTATATTTTCTAAGTGTTTCGTAGTTTACGATCACTCCCGGTATTTATTTTTTACGCTTTAACGTTTAAATTGCGTTTTTCGCGTTTTTGACCTAACGGAACCCCGAAAACTCGAAATCTTTTCGTGTAAACTTTAGTTATCGTCCATCTCATTTTCTTAAGTCAAAAGAAAGTAAGAAATATATTTCAACTAGCTTAAAGACCCGTATAACCCCGGGTGTAGTTTAAAGAATTATTTTTAAGGAATAACGTGTGTGAATAACAAAAAAAAGCAAAGAACCTAATAATATTTCATTAATATTTGAAAGGATGAATAAGTAATTAATAAGTTAAGCATTCGATAAACAATTGAGTTTTGTAGCAATTTAAATAAGAAACATCCATGTATTATCGTCTTCAAACTTGATGGTCTTGAAGAGTATAGTGAGACACATTGAAGTAATATCCAAATGTTTCTTCCTTGAAAACCTAAGATTTCATGCCTAAAAAAGAATGCAAGTTAAAGTCGGTTATGACTGGTAATATATATGATTAGCAAATATTGTATAGATTATGTCATATGTATTGTACGTACCTTTTGAAATTTAATCATAGACCGTGAAGCACTTCTTTGTAGACGACATTTGTAGTGGTTTCGAAACATTACCCTTCGTCACCACAAACGACAAACTTCCAACCTCGTTTGCTTTTGACTCTTGAAAGAGCCACATATAATTGTCCATGTGTAAAAACAGGACGTGGCATGTACAAACCAACTTTTGAAAGCGATTGACCCTGGCTCTTGTTAATTGTCATAGCAAACAAAA
>BQNB010145904.1:0-16649 GCA_026074375.1 Tanacetum coccineum
AGTCAAAATTTACTCTTATTCTACCCAGCAGGAAAGTCAAAATTATGACAAAACACTTATTTTATTTTTGAAAATTTTTTTATTTTTTTTTTGAAATTTTGGTGGTAAAAACGGGATTACGTGAAAACAACGACTGCATGCATAATCAAATCGAAGATCCCCTCATACTAGAATTAAACATTGTCCTCAATGTTTTACGAAGGGTCTCTACGTAAATCCTAAGTCGTTTATGAGGTATGCTTAAAGATAAACGTTAGTCGATAAGATTTGGATATCGGATTTCCATAATGAAGCTGAGGATTTGAAACTCTTGTGAACGAAGGACAAAAAGCACGAGCACGAGAGCCATCATAATCTGGGCAATCCTGGACAATAAACCACAAAACACAAAATACGGAAAATGGAAGAGGCGAGCCTCATCACAACACAAAACACTTATTAGCAAGTAGAAAGAAGATAGAATGGATAAGCATGGGTTGCTACCTATAAAGCGATTGTTTAAGGTCACTTAGCTTGACCCGATCCCCCCATACTTGAGCTTTGTCAAGGGGATAGAAATGGGGATGATGAACACCCAAATTAGGAGTGTTGTCTCCATGAATTAACATCGGGCTTTTCTGATGAAATAAGCTTGGAAGCTTTAAAGGCCTGATCTGATGAAGAAGGAGGAGGTTTCTCCTTTGAAGCAAGAACACCGTGATTGAAAACTTTGTCTTCATTTTAGGATGAAAATTGAAGTGAAGTATCAATCACGGGGGAAAGAGTAGCAAGAGATCTCGTGGATTCGACTTCAATGCATATCCCTGGATTGTAAATCTTGTTTCTATCTCCGAAAGGAGAAGAAACATCAAGATCGGATCCGAGATCATTATGAGAAGGAATGAAGTCGAAATCCATATGAAGGGTGGGATGGGTGGGCAAAATATTAGGCACATCCACGGGGATGTCATCCACCACATCAATGGTTGAATCTCCCGAATTGGGATAATCAACATGAAATGATTCGAACTTGGGAAGGGAGGTAGAATTTTTGTCACCTTCTGAGTCGTAATCATCACTCTCAATACCCGGTGGTATTGAGTCATCCGAACCGAGAAATATATCGATCTCTTCCCTAAGAGAGTCACTATCCTCAACGGGGATAGGAAATGTGGGAAGAGACACGATGATAGTATTTGAATTGTCTTGAAAAGCTTCCGGTGGTCGGGGAGAAGAGTTATCGTAAAGCAAACTTTCCAAAAACAAAATATCACCCTCCGGATCAAGGTTGATATTATCAATTCCCGGTGGAATTGATTGGAGACGAGTGAGTTCACCGGCGAACTCATCGAGAAGAAAATCAATCTTGGGAGGGGAAGCCATCAAAGTATCACGATTGACTAATGATTCAAGAAGATAAGATTCGGTTTCAAAACGAACATCTTTCTGCGTAGAATCGAGGTCTTCATTATGAATCGGATTAAACTCACTTGAAATTATTTCCTCGTCAAGATCAAAAAGAGGGTTCAAATAAGTTTTAAAACTCATTTCGTGAATAACCTCCTCATGACTTGACTCGTCATCACTAGAGGTAGAATCGTCGAAGAGAGGATTGGAAAACGTTGAAAAATTTGTCGTTTGAGAATCATCGCAATCGGGCACATCACACTCACCTTCGATATCGGAGAAATCCTCGGACTCACTTGGGGTTGGGACAAGGTTCTCAACACTAGACTTTATGAATTTGTCCGATTCTGTTTCGGGAATAGTGTCAAGATGCTCATCCTGCATTATGAGAGAGTCAACGGGCTCCTCGGGTGTGATTGTAATAGTATATTCCTTGTCATCATCATCGTCATAGCAAAAAGAGTTGAAATGTCACGAAGGATAAGTACTAAGATTAGCCACCTGCTGTAGTGTTTGAAGCTTTTTCTTTTTATTAATTTCAATACTCACTTCATTAAAATTTCTCTTAAGCTCATTTATCTTAATCTCAATATCAATCCTCCTATTACGATAATCCTTTCCATTAATTGAAGTTTTCATTTCATCTAAATATTGCTGCTTCAGATCCTCCATATCTTGGATACTCATCTCTTCAGGAGGTTGATAAATGACGAGAAACTGCGGGGATTCAATTTGGTCAAAACCGGAATAATTAGAATCATAACACGGATTAGGTTCGTAATAATTCATCGGTTGACATTGAAAAGTCATATGAGGACCCCCGCAATTTGCACAATAAGGCTCATCGAAGATCAATTGATCACATTGACAAGTCTCATGCGGGCCCCCACAGCGGGTACAACAAATATATTGTTGTTAAAAACTCGGTGAAGTTTGTGGAAAATTATCATAGTTTTGATTGAAACACGGGTCCTGATTGTAGAAAAACGGGACTTGAGGTGGACAATCGTAACCATAATGGGCATGTTCACACATAACTCACAAAAGTACGTCTGATAGTGGGGTTGTGGAGTGTAGTGGGAAAAGTTTGGAGAACTATTAAAAGAATCAGGATTTGGATTAATGACTGAATTGCACATATAACAAAATCCATTTCTACAATTATTTCCACACTGCTCACAAATACACCGTAAACAACGATCTTCATCTTCGTTCATACGACTTTTACAATGAAAACAATGACGATAGTCGAATGACGCCATAAGAATTAAACAATTAAGAGGGATAGGAAGAAGAATTAAATGGCAAAGAGGTTAAAGGAGATTATTTTTGGTTTTTTGAGTTTTTTTAAACAACATATTTTATTAAAGGACAAAATGAGATTGAATAACTTAAACCAATAATCGACAAGCTTCACGGTAGCTCTTTAAAAGAAAAACGCACAAAGGAGCGGAGGAGTAGGAAAGCGCGAAGCTATTAAAAACCTTTCTCCTTTAGGGTCGTAGTTCCTCGGAACAACCCTCCTTAAACCCCTCTTATAGTTTGTTAAACTTTTAAAGGTGAGTCGTACGTCGCAAGTGACACAAAGGCAAGTTTTGAATCTTTTGTTTGGGAACTTATTATGATAATGCTCAAGTTGAGAGCATTATATTGATGATGATTTTTATTTCTTGATTAAGGACAATTTTTTATGTTTTTGATTTTTTTTTCTTGATTTTATCTTATACTAATACTAATAAAAGAAAATGAAAAATATTTTTGTATTTTTGTATTTTTATAAATAAAGGAAAATATTCACAAACGGGAATGATAACTTCACGAGGGAAGGGTCTTCAAAAACTAATCTTCAAACGTATTCACGAAAATCGCACACACCTCCCCGGCAACGGCGCCAAAAATGATAACCAAAGATTTCTTACTATATATAAATATAATATAAATATATAATAATAATCAATAATTATAATTCAATTATAGTATACGTATTCCGAAAGACTCAAAGAAATTCCTTTTGACCAAAGGAAAATCAAAAATCCCCCGGGTCGTTCTCCCAACGAGGTGCGAATTGAAAATCGAGAACGTTTGTGATCGCGTGAATTGAATGGATAAAGATTTTTGGATTGGATTACTAATTCTACAATTAAAATGCAAAAACGATTAAAGAAAACTTAAAAACGAAAGCTAAAAATGATTTAAACCTAAAAACGAGAACGGGATCCGAATCCCGTTCTTTAAAAAAACTAAATTTTGCAAAATTAACCCTACCAAAACAAATCTAATTTTCCTAAGTGCTAAATGATATAAGAAAATTTTGAAAAAAAGAATTATATTTTTTTAACTTTTTAATAATTTTTTATGAATTAAAAACAGTTTTAATAAGAAAAAATGATTAAAAATACTAAACTTAACGAGAAAAATCTGAAAAAATACAGAAAAGTACTTTGGAATGAGTAGAATCTATGAAAAATAAAATGGTGTTGCCAGCTTATTTGAATAAGCTAGGGAAAAGCCGAAAAGGCTTATAAGCTAAAAAGGGCTAAAATGGGATAAAACAATAATGTTTGCAAACTGTGACATAAAAATCCCAAGGGTGCGTGTGTAGTAGAGGGTGGTGTTAAATATATTGGGTTGAGGGTGTTGACGTCCCGAGTTTAAGTCCGGGCTCACTTGGGACTTCCACCTTACCTAATATAGTTAAGCTAAAAATAAGCATTTTAAAAAAACAACTTTTAAAATGATCCAGGAAATAAGCAAAAGAAAATCACAGTTTACACTTAAAAGCTTTTGGACATGTTACACTAACAGGTTTACTAAGTACAATTTAAGCTAGAATTTAAGGGCCTTAATGAATAAGCTATGGTCTAATAATGAAAACTTAATAAGCCAGCACTACTATCATTCAAAATAAGCCAATAATAAGTAATTTTAACAACTAATCATTAAGGAAAAAGCTACTAGGAAAATGGGCTTCAAACTTCACTAACACCAGGGATCTTTTAAACTATGAAACCACACTTGCAGCCCTACTCTAAAATATGAAAAAGCTTATTAAATACCAGGATAAGCTAAAACAGATTGAGCATACAACCTAGTGAGCTTATATAATGAATTTTTAGATCCTAAAACTACATAACTCTACCCTAAATTTGAGGTTGAAAAGTGGATTTGAAACTTTTAAAATGAGACTCGGAAACCTTGGACGAATTTAGACCTAAAACATCAAATGACAAATGCACTGCCTATGAATTCTAATCTAATGCATAATGAGATTAAAATGAAGCTAAAACTAATGCTAATATGCACTTTCTAGAGAAAGCTGAGCCTATAAAGCTGGGTATCCCAAAGGCTAAAATCACATGTTTAAGTATTTATTTCACAGAAACCTTAAAAAATAGATTTTATAACATTGAACTTGTAAAAACTGACTAGAAGACTTACAAACAAGCTTATCAAAGTTTGGCTATGACCCAAACCAGGTTTTAACAACTCCTTATTACACCTTTTGTAACCTTAACCCCAAACAACCCATTTTAGAAATTTCAAATCCATTTTTAAACTATATTGAACTGGTTTAAGCTAAGGTGGGTAAAATTAGATGACCAACTAGCATTGTTAAGTAAATTTAAGCAATAGAAACACAAGAATAAGCACTTACCATAAGCAAATCACAAATAGCAGTTTGAAGACTTAAATGAAACAGATAAAAACTTAAATTTTCATTAAAACATAAATTGATTACAAAGCTAGTAAGTTTAAAAATAACAGAATTAAAAGACTTAAAACATAAATTTAAAAACATTAAAACTAAAATTAATCTACTCCTCTTTTTTTTTCTCTGTCTTCTTCTTTCTTATATAAGCTGCTTGGTCTTGCAGGCTTGTGTTTGTTGTGCTTTTCTTGTGAGTGCAAACCAAAGTCCATCCTGGCCCTCTATTTTCCTTGGAGCCCAATCAAATCATCACAGCCCTTGATTAATTTGTCTTCATTCTCGTCCAATAGAGTTGTAGGGGATTGCCAACCTGTACATAAGCCTATGTGGGGGTGGGGTTTGTTTGGGGAAGAGGTGAAGGGGATGTATTTGTCGAGTTGTTGCAGGGTGTGACAGGGAAAGATGTACAGTGTGGGGTTCAGGGTATTGGCGGGAAAGAGGGAGTTTAATATCACAGGGTGAAAGTTTTAGGTAATGGCAGGTTTGGTCCCTCATTGTATATCTTGGTCTTGCATCCATCGTCCTTGTAACTTGCATTATTAGTCCTTGAGGTTGGGATGGATATTGCACCGTTAGTCCTTTTGGACTAACATTGTTAGTCCTTTAGGGACTAACGGTGTAAGGATATATGGGTTTGGGCTCTAACGAGGTTAGAGTGGTTGGGCCAGGTTTAATATGGAATTGGGCTCGTATGTAAATAAAAAGGGCATGGGCCAGCGTTACATAAAAGGGGTATTGGGCTTTTTAATAACTAAATAAGCTTATTGGGCTGACCCGACCCATTAACTCAGGTACGGGTTGGCCCAATAAGGTATTTATGTCCCCGACTTCGGTTTTTTGCGCTCTTTTCAGATCCGTGCTCGGTTTTGTCTGGTTTGGCTTCGTTTTTGTCCTTTATGAAAATGATACCGTACCTCTGCACAGTACAAACATAAAAACAAGCATATTTATGGCAGTTTATGTGAGTTTTTTGGTCGTTTAGGGTCATTTTATTAGGTAAATGATATGTGTAATTAAACACATACCAGCTTCGACACCTCAAAGAAGAAAGAGAGGAGAGAGAACTCTTTACAATGTGTTTTGGTGTGTGAAATAATGAAATGAAAATGACCAAAATCAATGTATTTATGCTTGATATATGCATAAACATGTGGGGTTCAAACCTTGTCCTTGGCAAAACATTTTTGAGAGAAAGGGGGGAAAAGGACTAGAGAAAGTTTTATTTTTGGGAAACCATTAGTACTACGCAAGACACAAAAACAATTTTTATGTGTGTATGTGTGGGGTTCGTCGACTACCACTGGGAGGGGGAACCAAAATATTTTTGTTTTTTTTCAAAATATTTAAATTTTAGGAATGTAATAAATATCTTAGATATTTTAGTTAGAGGGAAAATATATGAATGCATGCATGCGAATGCAATATGAATTTATTTTACGTAACTCGTGAAATAACTTGCGCGACATAAAGAAAATATGTCCGTAAAGTCATAACGCACTTGTTATGAGTAGAGTAAACTTAGTCCAAAGTCGGAACGCAGTCCGAAGATGTTTTTGCTAAATGGCAGGATAGCCTCCCGGTTATGAGTTAAAGTAAACACGTAAATGTTTAGTGTGAAAAATGGCAACTTAATAGTCAAATATTAACCTGGAAAATTGTCGATTATCACAGTAAAGTTATGTTTATGGATGATGGCGAGAAGCTTCTTGTTCATACGGGTAACGTGGATAGTGATGGTAAAGTGGAAGTGGTGTTTAATGAAACCGCAAATTGTAATGGTCTTTCAACAGTGTACATAAAGGTGAGAAGTGACAGATGTTATGGTACTAATGCCTAGTTTGGAACAATGGAGGAAAACACAACAGGATGATGACTATGATCTGTATGATGATGATTTGTATGTAAACCATGATATGTCTTATCACCTTCAAGCTATTTATGATTATTTAGATATCACAGTCTGTGGTCAGAAGAAGAAATAGATTATTTTTTATGTTTGTTGAGTCAATTGTAATCTATTTATAGTTGTATCCTCCTTTGGAGTAGTTGTGCTTGTTATGTTCATTTTGTGCCTATGTAACGAGTTGAGGTGTGGGATTCGCCCACATCCTTTGTACTTGAATTTTTATTTCTTTTGGGGAGTAATACATTTACCGGGAAATCTTATATCCGAAAAAACATTAGAAAAAAATGATGAACTGGTCCAAAGAAGTGTTCAATTAAGTTGAGGTTTGACAATATCTCATGATCGATTTGTCAGTTTTTTAAAACTTAGAAAATGAAAACGGAAATCTATAAAAACTTATAAGCAAAGAGAGAAAACCTAAAAAGAAAAATGTGGATAAAACAAACTTTCTAGTGTGTTGGCAAAAAAGTTGCGGCAGCTTGCAACTCTGTACCTTAAAGTAGATTCATCATCCCTTGCCCTAGTTGGTTACTGATGGCAGTAGATTGCAAACATCAAAGTTTTACAATCGCCTAGGCAGTGTACCTAATCATTACAGTGTAGTATAGGCAATACTCGGGGGTTGTTATCGTTCTTTTAGGGAATAGTTTTGGTAGGCTCGGATCGAAGGTCACTAAGTTCTAGGGGTGAGCAGAAATCGCACCGCAAACCGCAAAACCACAAAAATTGCAAAAAAAACGCACCACATAAACCGCACCATAGCAAAAACTGGTGGATCGGTTTTAAGAAAAAATAAAAACCGCAAAATGTTGTGCGGATGCGGTTTTACCCATAAAACTAAACCACGAAATCCGCATCGCACCGCACATTAGTTTTATAAAACCAAAAAATAGTACATTGATTATTTTATGTGTGTTATAAGGCTTCTAGTGCATAATTATCAATAATATTCTAAGTATGATGTGTTTTACATAAATATATGCATGTTATTAACCGAAAACAACAACATTTCAACCAAAAACCGCAAAACCCACATACATTCTATAATCATAAGTGATGGTGCGTATGGTTAAAACCTCCGCAAAACCTGCAAAAAACCCGCAAAAACCGCAAAGAACCCGCAAAACCGAATCCGCAAAAACCATGCGGTTACGGATTCTCACTTTTTAAAAACCGCAATCGCGGATGCAGTGTGGTTTTTTTCCGAATCCGCACCATGCTCACCCCTACTAAGGTCAAAGGTTGAAAGAAGATTATATTTGTATTTTTATGTTTTTTAGAAAACAAGTAAAATCTCGGGTTTGATGGGGGTTTGTTTTAAAATAATTATCTACTAAACTACTTTTAATCTAATCTAACTATGTGGAAACTCGTATAGGTAAATAAACGTGCTCACTTAATCATGCACTACTCCTTAGTTTGCTCTTCCTAATCATATTTCCCGTCACCCTTGCGATGTAATGTGTATGTATTTTCTAATTCATGAACGAATTACACGAACTCGCCATCTATGTAATACTCCGTTAAGACAATGCATAAGTAAGGTAGTATGAAGACTATTATAAGGCTCCTAAGAGTGATTACACGCATTCAAACACTTAAAAGTGATCAACCATATTAGGGCAAGGTAGTATGAAGACTATTGCAATGGTATCCTATCTAGCACAACCACGTTTCACCTGGACGTCTTCCGCAACAATTAAAGAAGCCTAGTTTTTCTAAGCCTAACGTGCTCATCACTAAACCAAGAAAAAAAAAGCAATAGTAATAGGAATTATACAAACCAAGTGTCATGAAATCCATAAGCAAACACTAATAAATTTAGCCTTAACATGTAATTGAAAGCGAAGAACAATTAATCAAACAATACATAGACATATTCTAAAGATTAATGGGAAAAAGAACTTCACGTTTAATTAAGAAATCAGTAAGTGTGGATATAATAGGTGTTTGAGAACCCAAAACTTCCAACTAAAGCTGATAAACGGTGTTCCATAAATATTCCTACGCAATCCACTCTTTAAAACCAAAAACTAGGGTTTGCATATATAGGAAAATCATCACGACAGTGTCGCTTGTTAATTGCGACGTCGTCGCCCCGCCGAATCTTCTTTAGGCTTCTTTAAGTCGGCTACTTTAGACACCGCCTCAAAAATATCTGACGACGTCGGAGCCTTCTAACGTCGTCGCAAGGAATCGCGACGCCGTCTCCATGCATTGTATGCCCTTTCGAGATCAATTTTTGTGTAGAGCTAAAATATTGTATGTTTCTTCCCAAATTAAGTCCAAGTCACGTGTATTTCCTCCAAATGCCATCCAAGTTCTAAAAACACAAAAAAGAAACGATTAAGCATGTATTTTGGGCATATTTGCATGATTTAGGGAGTTAAGTGACCTAGAAAAAGTGTATAAAATGACATCTCATCAAATACCCCTACATTTGGGATTTTCTTGTCCTCAAGCATATGAGCTTTTCTACCTAGTCAATAGCAATATCGGGGGCATTTATCTTACTCAATAAAGATAATTCATGTCACAACAAACTAGACCTCATAATTAAAAGCACGGAAATTATATACTAGCACCTCACATAAGTGTTTGGATTCTCTTCTTTCTCTTCGGTGTATAATGAGTTATAACAATATGGGAAACAGGAAAATTAACACTCATTACCTGTCATAGCATATAAATTACCATAAGCTTAATAATGGATTAAAACATCCACCGCATTGGCGTAAGCACCTAGGAATTACTATCAAAGAAGATTTTAAAAGGGTTTGTGATGTCTAAGGATGTAGGGTCGAAGGAAACACGATTTGGGATATTTGGGGAATTTACTAGTGGCAAGTCAATCATTCACAAAAATACATGTATAAGGAGTTGCTAAACCAAGACTCGACCACACTAGGACAAAGATATACAAACTCTACATAAACTCTTTCTTTTTCTTTTCTTGACTCTTTTTTGAACAAAAAACATAAACATAAAAAAAATGGCAGCCCGTACATTTTTTTCTTCTTTTTTTCTATTTTTTTATTTTCTTTTATTTTCTCTTTTTTTCATATATTTTTTTCTTTTTTTTTTGTACACTTTTGCCCTGCCATTTGCTTGAATTGCACCCCTACACTTGAGTTTTTAATACTCAATACATAAACTAACTAATGACCCGAATTAAGAGGATCAATAAACATGGAGTATAATAAGCTCATATGGAGGTAATAGTTTGAATTTTTCCCCATTTCTCCATAAAATAAAAACTTTCATGAATCCCAATCGTCTCAAAACTATATACACTAATAAAAGACTCGACTTAGCAACTATGTACTCAGGCAAACAATTAACTGAGGTTTACAAATGTGATAACAATAATGTACTAAAAATAAGTACATACAAAGAAGGCTAAGGAAATTTGGGTGTAACATTTTGGTGGGGTGTAAACAATGCTCTTCATTAATAATCTAAAATCCACCAGAAAATTACAAGAACCACGAAAAGGATAAGCTCAGAGGGTTGTACTAGGGCTATCTCACACTAAAAATGAGTGTGAAGCAAGGGTGTGAGGGTAGATATATGATCGAGGTGACCATTATAACAATACAAAATACAGGTTTAAAATAGAGGTTTATCCTAATGCCTCTTATCACTTAGAAAATCCTAATCACACGAATGAAATCTCACTAGTGGTCTCAAGATGCATCACTAAAACAAGTTCTAGAATTTAATATACTACCGGTATACTCTCATAATTTTAACCGATGCCAATGCTCCAGAAAAGGCGACAAAACCACACATGTTCGATCAAATCCATGAACGAGACATATGCGATTGCTCAAATCCTTAACTCGAGCAAGCTAAAGGTTAAAATTATATAAGCACCACATCTAGGAGCGAACCTTACATTTTTGGGGTGGAATTTTTGAGTTGTATTTTGTGCTAGTCATATAGCTCCTATCCAATGAGACGCTATTAATGCTAAGTTTTCATCAGTATGTGCCATAAAAAAAATTAAATTTGGGTCAAATTACCGTCTATGCTACGTTTCAGTATATTACTCATCTTTTTAAGGGCAAAGCAAATGCAATTGAAGGAATAGTTTCTATGGCTTTATTTCCCCCTACACTTATTTTTAACATTGTCCCTAATGTTCTATGAGTAACCAAAAAACAAATAAAGGGAAAAATAAGAAAAGCAAAAGAACTAGTACTCCCCTAGTTTTGCTCAATATCAAAGAAGAAACAAGATAGACCTGCTAAATCGTCACCCAAGAATTGTCCATGTGAAAATCCTAAGAACTTCATGGCTTCTCCTTATCAAATATAACTTGCAAATCAAAGACAAGAAACGACTACACCACGCGTAAAGTTCTGCAGGATAATAATACACATCCTTTGTTTATAAAGTTTAGACACTACAGAATTAATAAAGATAGGATGAATGTACTAATGTAATCGTGGTTTTCTGCAAGGATTAGCAAAATAACAAATTTCAGAAAGTACACAAAATTAATTTTCAAAAATTTAAAAAATGCGAAATTATTTATTGCGGTGACGCCGTCAGGAATAATCCTAACGCCATCTCCAAAGTTTGTAAAAATTCTTGCTTTGTTTTCTTGGAAAAATTTCTACACGCATATCCAATTAGTTATTTCCTGTAAAAATTTACTGCATAAACCAAAAAAATGATTAGTACAATCATATGACTCAAAACAAACACACAAGACACAAGACACACGGCGCTAATTAATCTAAACTATTTATTTTACATGTTTGAAATGGTTCTTAGAAACTGGATATTTTCTCCTACACTTATTTGATGCAAAATACCTTTGATTGTAATTAAGACTAGGTTAAAGACAAAACAAAGCATGATTACATATAATTCAAACATAATGAAACAAACAATAAAGAATAAAACACACGACACTCCTAATGCAAGAAATAAAATATTGAGTTGCCTCCCACTAAGCGCTTTTGTTTTTATTAGAAGATTCTTGCACCAGCAGAACTCGAGTCACACTCCTAGGAACTATGAAAATGATCCAAGTCGATGATCTCGCTTGGATTCTCTTTCTTGAAAAATTTCCTAGATGGGAATTGATTGAAAAGTCTTATTAAATTTCTCTCTATCGGGGTCAATCAGTTCAATCCTAATGTGCCACACTCTATCTCCTCCTTTTTAGGGGCCTATTCTAAATCCGATTCTCCTCTCTATCAACTCTTTTGACTCCTACATATTTGTATTAAGATTTATAGGTATGGTTTCTAAGAATTCTACCATCTTTCTAAACACTAAGACATCCTTAAAGGGGCTAAGCTTGGCATCTCTAGCAATTTCCTATTCTCCGAGTAAATGGTAATCCATGAAGTCCTTCTTAGCATAATAAGGGGGTCGGGCACCAATGCCAACCGTACAATGTCATGGTTCATAAGATTTTTGTTTTCCTAGGGTAGTCTAATAAGGCATATCTTCATCACCTAGGTCGATTTCCTTAACAATAAATGTTGACTTAGTAACTCCTTCTCCTACCGCAATCTTGGCTTTCTTATAATCTCTTACGGCACTAGCAGTGGCTAAAAATCCTCTTCCTATAAGTAAAGGGGTCGTAGGGTCTTTTTCCATATAAAGAACATAGAAGTCTTCTAAAAGTTTTAGCTTTCCTATGTGAACTTCTACATTTTTGACAATTCTTACGGGATAAGACTTAGTTCCATCTGCTAACCTGTCACACCTCGACAATGGTGGAAACTCAGGAATGCAACATAATGATCAATCATAACACAAGATACAAAATAGAGAAAACTACATTGCATAAACTCCAAGTGCTATGAAGACCATCAACCTTGAACAAACCCTCGAGTGATGTCCCAAATCACTATCAAAATCCACAATCTCTTACAATTATCCAAAAGCCCTCACAGGGGTCCAAATTCAAACTTAAACCAAAATTTCCAAATACTAAAGCCAATAAAATAAACAAGCAAGACTTCACATGAAAATCCACACAGGATACTTCTAAGCCTGCTATCACATATCACCAAACTATTCCTCTTTCACTTCACTTTAAAATGATACTCAAAAACGTCAACAATAATGTTGGTAAGATCGTAGGTTTGACCTTAAACCCAAAAGCTATGGCAATAATTCAACCAGTGGACAATAGTGCTATATGACAGTGAATATATATGCAAACAACCATAATATCACTGCTAATCAATAACCATATGTCACTTACGCACGTAAAGGGCCTATCAGCTGGAGCACTAAAATTAGGACAGGACCACACACAAACCAGGGTAGGTGTACCCATCCGCTCTAATAATCATACAAATACTGGGTAGGTGTACCCATCTAATCCAAACAATCATGCAACACATAATATTCACATAGCAATCATAAGCATGTATCTTGTCCCAAAAACAACATTACATTTCGCACAGATCAATTCAAAACATTTCAAAACACATTTGAGTATCATTTTCCCCAACGGAAAAGATAGTAAAAATGAGGCTACAAGAAATCACCCCATGCAAGTCTTTACCAACCAAATCTCAGTCACACAAGCAAATGCAACGACACCCGCACACGACCTAGTCTAGTTAATGTCCCAATTTAATCATCCATTTCCAAAACAATCTTCACGTTTGATGCATAGAGTTTAGACATGTTGTACAATTACTCATACCAATTTAGTGGTGTGATGGTTGATGACATATCTCAACAATCATATCAATCCCATTACTCAATAATACATACTTATACTATTTTAGAGAAATAGATAAGTAATATACGTAAATATTTATAATTAATAATTATAAATATATATCGGTAAGTCAATTCGGTAACATTAGTCACCGTGAAAATAATCATATTAGAGTTGAAAATGAAACGTTTACTCATAGTAAACATTTTCGAGAAGTTTCGAGAAAAATTATATTTTTTTGTCTTTTAGTGAATTTATTAAATAAAGAGTTAACTACATTTTTGGTCCTTATGGTTTACCGGGTGTAACACTTTTGGTCCAAAACGATTTTTTGTAACGGATCTAGTCCATTTTTTTAACTTTTTACGAAATTTCGACATGACCCGTACGCTCATACAACGTTTTCTAAGGTTTCAAACCTTATTTTCAACACTTATGACCAATTAAACTCTTTTCGAAAAATTCCAAATTATCATCTTATCTTTTACTAAACTTTTTTCAAAATATCGTTCATTCAATCACTTGTAAAACAACATTTTCAATTTCAGTGAAAAGTCCGTCTCAGACTCTCTCATAACGACTAAATATCGCTTATTGGGCTTTAAGGCCCAATAAGGGTCCATTAAGATATTTATAAGTCCAAAATACGATCCAAGTCCAAAACCAAGGTCCATTTACATACATAAGCATATACTAATAAGTAGAAAATTATCCAAACTACAATAAGCCCTCCCATTAAGCCACGTCTTAAATAGACTTATTGGGACGTGAGTTCATAAGCTCCAAAATACGTATACTAAGCTTGAAAATAAGCTAATAAGCTACGTATCGCATTTGGCTACTACCATAAGCCTCAAAAAATAATCCACAACATACGCCATAACACAAAAATAGTCAAAATCACTTTCCTAGTGATTTTAGGAAAATAACGTGGCATATAAGCCCAAAATAAGCCAAGAAATAGCTCAAAAATAAGCCCGAATAAGCTATACAAGCTACTTTCAAAAATAATCTATCTAGCAACATATATTATTCAACTATCACGACCACAACATCAAAACTACAAAAAATCCCTTTTTCCTTTTTACACCCCACGAACCAAACACACCTTTATACATTCGTTTCATATCCAAAAATCGATTTTCACTACGATCAACTTGTACAACTAACATCTATGCATCAAGATAAACCCAAAAGGACAAACGAAATTTAAATTTGAAAACTTACAAGAAAATCTTCAAAAATGTAGATTTTGACACGAATCGGACAACCCAAACGTTGTTTAAATGAATACCCAAACAATCGTATCAACCCGGAATATCACGTTCTCGATCAAAGTTGGAAAATTTATGTGTTTTTGTTGGTGGCTTAGGTCGGATGCACCATATACACACACACACACACAAGTGTGTGTTTTATTTTTTTGAAATAAAAATGAAATGAATGGAAACTTTCTAGTGAATGGAATATAAGTGTACATCTTTGGGACACATTAGCTAAAATAAAGCCACCTTGTCCCCTTAACCTCCCATGACCGGCTATGGCATCCAAAGGGGCCTCGGGTCTTTCTTTTCGTGTCGGGATCACTTAAATACTTGTAAAACTCAACCGTAAAATTTACCCCAAAGTTAATTAGCATTTTTATTCACCTTAAAAATATTTTCCATTAACCTAGAGTATTTAAACGACATATTTACACTTTAAACCCTTCAAAACTCATTTGGACATTAACGAACGTGTTAGACTCGTTTTTTCGACATTTCTTAAAATTCACGGGTCAAACCACCCGGAATACAAATAAAACAATAATATCTTCCAAAAGGGATTATTAATCACAATAAACCATAAATAACCATAATTCTCAACAAAATCACCACCGTCAACACGGTATAAAATCTAAATAAATTGACAAAAGTCAAATAGCCAAATGACTATAAATGAAATATTCAGAACACAAAAAGGGCAAAGGTTACATCCGTGAGCCTTGGCTTGTATTGTGGCTTATTCATCTAATTTATATTTGTTAATGGGCTTTAGTATTGGGCCTAAATTGGATTTCAAAACTATTAACAACATGTTAGACTACTATTGGGCCTTAAGCCTCAATAGGTGTAAGCTAGTTATTTAAACACCTGGAATGGATCTTTGAGAACGATTTACACCCGTGTAGTTAAGTTAGTCTTTTGGAGAAATGTATTTTGATAAATCGTTACGAAAACGTAGATTTTGTAATTTTGGCAGAATTGATTGGTTTTAGGGAAAATGTTTGGAAAATGAGGCTTAAAACCTTGGAAAACGTTTTATAAATGAACGGGAAAATATTTTGTAAACGAACGGGTCATGCCGAAATTTTATAAAAATATTTTACTTAGAATATTTGACGAAATTTCTACTTTCTTAAAAACCCGACAAAAAGGCAAAATAATAAAATATTATTATCTTAATAAATTAACTAAAAGACGAAAAACATATTTTATAATATTATATAATATATAACTTTTATAAATGGTTTAGGAAGATTAAAACGTATCTTTACAATAACTCGAGGTTACCGGATGATTTACCGGAATATAGTTATAAATAACTATTATCTAAGAATTGTTATTTTACTTAACTATTTTCTTAAATAGTGTAAGTGCATAGTATCTAACGTACATACTTAGTATATCTCCTTTGCGTCTGAATCACCAACCACTACGCAACCAATACCACTAAAACCAGTATACAAAAACTTTTTCAAAACTCCTATGCATCAAATCCAAATACCCATTTCCAGCATATTCTAAATCAGTCAAATTACTAGTTCGTGTCTGGAAGCCGTTGTGCATCGTTGTTTGATTATCATATTCTCTGCTACTTGTTATCCTTGTTAAGGTGAGTTCTTTATCCCTACTTTTTAACTTTTTTCTGTTAGGGGAAAATGATACTCAAAATACATTTCAATACTT
>BQNB010145906.1:0-16648 GCA_026074375.1 Tanacetum coccineum
TAAAAAGCTTTGAAGCTTAGGGCTTGGTTATTGATCATGCTTTACACACGTGGGTTGCCACATTGCTCGCATACACACACATTCAAGAAGCTAGGACCCTTGTAAGTGTCTTAGCCTACGTTTATATTCAAGTTTCATGTTTTGCTTCATATGTCATAAGGCACGGTTATTATGTGTTAACAAGCTAAACATGGGTCGTACCTAGCATGACACAACCCATTTCCACGTCTTACAATATACATCATATATAGACTTGTGTGGTGAACTAAAAGCCATAAGGCACGTAACAAAGATCTTGTGTATAAGCACAAATATTTAAATATGACATGCACATGTAAAAATATTTAACCAAGAGGTTTGATAACTCGTTTGGAAACGGAAACACTTTCATGTCATGTATCATAATACTTAACAACTCGTCTTGCTCAATTAAGGATGTGTACACTATAGTATATGCGAACTAGGGTTGTTTAGGATATGTTGAAATAAGTTAGCACAAGTTAGTACTACTAGCAGGGTTAGTACTGCTAGCAGAAGTTAGTACTACTAGCAGATTTAGTACTACTCTACTACTAGCAGAGTTAGTACTGCTAGCATATTGTTAATACTGCTAGTGTATTAATAATACTGTTTTTGACATTCCTGAACTTTCTTGTGTCCAGCACGAGCTCAAACAAACTCTAACGAACTTGTAACTCAGTAATGAGTTGTATGATACGAGCTAAATTAGAAGTTAATACTGCCACCCAAAAGTGCTTATCAAGTCTATAAAATAAGTTGGATTACTTGGTAAAAACCTTTTACAACTTTTCGGGTTAAGATTATTGGGCTATCAAGCCCAATAAGCTCGAATAAGCTTAAATAAGCTCACCCGAGCTTATTTTTTAGCTTAACAGTTTTATATAAGCTTAATTAAGTCAAATAAGAGCTTATGTGCTTATTAAATCTTAATTGGACCTTTTAAATGCTTATTGGACCTTAACGGGCCCAATAAGGTCCAATAAGCCTAAATAAGCTCATCCGAGCTTATTTATAAGCTGACCCAGCTTATATGGCTTATTGGAGCTTAATGAAACCTAATGCCACTTGTTAGAATTTAATTGGGCTTAAAATGCGATTTTTACAAGTTAAGGGACTAAAAGTGTCAATTTGCAAACTTGAGGGTTAAAACTGCCAAAAGCTGATTTTTCAAAGTCTAGGGACTGTTTTGAACACTTCTGAAACCAAAAGGGTAATTTTGAAAGTATAAGGACCAAAAGGGTAATTTTGTAAAGTTGAAGGACCAAAAGTGTACAAGTGAAAACTTAAGGGTTTAAAATGTAAATAGTATATATTTCATAAACCTAGGGGCTGTTTGTAATTATAGAAAACCTAAGGGTATTTTATAAACGAAAGTGATTTTAATAAACACTTAACGAATCGAACGCGTTATAATATTATTCAGGTATTATACGAGTTAAAACATGACTTAATAAATATGAATATTTATTAACAACACTTATACGTTCCCAAGAGCCATCACGTAAAGACAAATACAATAAACATGTGCACCACCACACAAGTGATAACAGTACATATAAACTAGCAAGATATTGTAGTTTATACATTAAGTCTTTAGCCTAAACTTGTAGACTAAGACTGACCGTATTTACTTAGGTATTTGACGGTGTGATTCATTTGCTATACTTGGATATATTTATCATTCAGAGGACTACCTACTGAGGTGAGTTCATAGCCCCATGTTTTATAATTATTTAAATGATTTACATCTTTGGGGTGAGAACATGCTTTGTTTTACAAATTGGACGCAAGTGTATATTTTATACTATGATTACGTGTTTGCCTAGGTAGCGATAACCCACTGAGCCCTTTATCATGAACTGTCAATTACTAGATTGTGAGCGCGAATGTTATAAATAGATCTATTTGGGATTGACATCCCTGTTTGGGTGAGTAGTGCTCACTGTGCCGGGTTGCCGGACAACAAACGTATACCATGTCGGATTTGGGATGTTGCGGGTTAGAACATCATTCACGGGCATTTATTGGCAATTTATTGCATTCATACATGTCGAGCTTCAGTGTCATGAGCTTAGGAAAACGTAATTACTTTTTATGATGTTTGCATCTATTGCTTAATCATACACTTAGAAATCTTGCGGTCATACTATTGATTTACATAAACCTATGAATTCACCAACTTTATGTTGATATTTTAAGCATGTTTTCTCAGGTCAATAAGGCACGAGGTGCTCAGATACAGTAGGGGTCACTCTTTGGAAAGAGTCAATACTAAAGATTTGGGCATATTACATCTTGGGAACATTTGTTATAAACCGAAATCTTTACTTATATTGTCGAACAATTTAAAGCCATGAGCTTATGTAATGAACAATCATTTTGTTAATCCAATGTATCTTTTCAAAACGACAGGTTTAGTGATCGTTCTTATATCTTATGTTATTGATCTATGAAGTAACGCCCTCGGATATTCAACATTCCGCTGCTACCCAGATTTGGGGGTGTTACACTATAGATAAGACTTTGTTCATCAATAAAGACAAAGGTGATATCCTGTTAGTGCAGGTGTATGTTGATGACATCATCTTTGGGTCTATAAAGAAGTCTTTATGTGTTGAGTTTGAGCATATGATGCACAAGAGATTCTAGATAAGTTCTATGGGGAAGCTCACTTTCTTTTTAGGGTTGAAGGTAAAGCAGAAAGATGATGGAATCTTCATCAGCCAAGACAAGTATGTGGCTGATATATTGAAGAAGTTTGATTTTGTCACAGTAAAGACAACAAGCACTCGAATAGAGACTAACAATGCATTGCTCAAAGATGAAGAAGCTGAGGATGTGGATGTTCATTTATACAGATCATTGATTGGATCATTGATGTACTTGACAGCTTCTAGGCCTGACATAATGTTTGCTGTTTGTGCTTGTGCTAGGTTCCAAGTTACACCTAAAGTCTCACATCTTCATGTTGTGAAGAAGATCTTTAGATACTTGAAAGGTCAACCCAAATTAGCCCTTTAGTATCCTAAGGATTCACCATTTGACTTGGAAGCTTTTTCAGATAGTGATTATGCTGGAGCTAGTCTTGACAGGAAATCCACAATAGGAGGTTGTCAATTTCTTGGTAAAAGACTGATTTCATGGAAATGTAAGTAGAAAACAGTAGTTGTTAACTCAACAACTGAAGCAGAGTATGTTGTTGCTGCAAATTATTGTGGACAGGTGTTGTGGATACAAAATCAAATGCTTGATTATGGGTTCAATTTCACGAACACTAAGATTTACATTGATAATGAAAGCACCATTTGTATTGTGAAAAATCTAGTGTTTCATTCTAAAACCAAGCACATTGAAAAAACCAAGCACATTGAAATAAGGCATCATTTCATCAGAGATTCTTATGAGAAGAAGTTGGTTTAAGTTATCAAAATTCACACAGACCACAATGTTGCAGATCTTCTCACAATGGATTTGATGTTAGCAGGTTTAACATTCGATTGCTAGATTGGATTACTTATTCTCTGAATTAAGTATTATTTGAGGGAGAGGTTAATTAAGATTGGAGGAAAGGAAATGTTATCATTAAGCAAAAAGTGGGTGTAAGGGTTAGGACAATCCCACTGAACCCAACTACATCCACAACTGTATCACTAAATTCTAATCTTAAACCAATCCTACTTCTATTCACAATCTTTAACCAAAAAAGACTCGCAAAATCCTCTGGAATGCCAAAAGGACCTTGAAGATATATTAGTTTAGTGGACCTATTCACCTTGTTGTAGATGAGAATCCGGTTCTTATAAGGAGTGGGAAGAAAAGAATGGAAAGGTGTGCCATACTGCTTCTAGATTTAGAAGCAGAGCACGATAGTATGGTACAAAATAAATAGGACACCAAATCCTATGGCAAACCTACTTAATGAATCTTTTCCTCAGGGAACTGGTTCAGGTAGTGGTCCCAGGTGCTAAGATACCATATTGGGGGTGCAGAAGCTTAAACTAGGTTTGAGGCTGCATTTAAATAGTCTAATGATCCACCTCTCTCAAGAGTTAAGACACTTGGAAGTGGGGAGTGTAAGTACATCATGAAAACTATATTTGAATTGATGGAACAATGTATAAAACTGTTCTAAAATTGGTGAGAAAAGAAAAGAGGATATAGTAAGCCTAAAAAAATAGTTAGAGAGATGTGTGATATAAAAACAGATAGAGTGAATTTGTGAGAAAAAGAAATGATGGAGAATTAGTGAGATTAAAAAACTGGAATGAGAGCTTGTGAGGATATCCACAATTGATGATGGAAATGCTTTTTGGAAAGAAATTAGGGGTTAAATGATGGTTTGTCTTAAAGTTTATGCTGCTCAGCTTTTAATACATAATTGCTGCTAAGCTATAGTGGCTTATTGTGTTAGGCCTAATTTACTATTGCTCGTATTAGTTTATGCTGCTAGGCATTCACTTACTACTGTTAGGCATAAGTTAATGCTGCCAGGCATAACTTTCTACTACTGGGTTAGTTAATATTGTTAGGCTTAACTTAATGCTGCCAGTTCAAGTTAATGTTGTTGAGGTCTAGGTTCTGTGGTATATGTTATCTACTTGTAGTGTGGGAACATGTGAGTTCATAAATACTTCGATTAAGGGTTTCAATCACTCATTCATTCGATTTTACATCTTGTTATCCTCTCTAATCATAAACCCTAACTCAATTTCATCTTTAATCATCAAAACAGATCACAATGTCAACCCCAAAGTTTGCTAAAACTCACAATTTGGTTGCGTTTTTTGAAAAACCCAAAGAAAGTAATGGGTTTGAGGAAATTATTGATTTTCTAAATGCAAGTTCTATTCAATATGCGTTTAATACGGTCAATCCAACCATTTATACTACTGTTTGAACAGTTTTGGACATCTGTCAAGGTCAAAACAGTTAATGGGGAATGATAGATACAAGCCCTAGTAGAAAAGAAAAAGGTAATCATCTCTAAGACAAGTATAAGGAGTGATCTTAAGTTGGATGATGCTGAAGGAACAGATTGTTGTAACATTCCATATTTAAGGTCACTATTTATTCCGAGCTTTATTTCCATTTTTATTTTATACAAAGCCATTAATTTTACATTTACCCGATTTGGTAAAAATTTCCCGTTCTTAGCTTTAAGTGAGCCGTATTTAGGAATCTATTCCGTCTTCGTGCCTTAAGTGGTTTAATATTCTCATAATACTCCCCGATGATTATAATTTACATCATTGTCATTTTCCGTTGTGTTTCGCGTTTACGTAAATTTCTTGCTTAAAACTCGCGTTTTACCTTAAACCTTACCTTTAATTTAAACAAAATTTCACCACACTTTTATTAAATACACAAATGAAAAAAAATCATAATAACCCTATATACCTAGGCCATATGGCCGGTTATATACACACACACACAACACAATTCAATTTTTCCATAAAAACCTCATTATTATCTTTTCTCCCCATACACGCATCTTTATATAAAAACCATTCATTTCCAAAAACCTTCTCCTCCTCCCTTGTGTTTGTTGCTGCCGATTCTAGACCAACACCATAACCATATTTACAAAATTTCTTCTATTGTTTTTGGATCACAACATAATCCTAAAAACCCCTTGTAAAGTTTGGTAAACTTCATGAAGATTTGAAGAAGTTTGATGTTTTATTTGAAGGGTTTTGACATAAGGTTAATTGGGGTTTTGGTTGAGGAAAATATCAGTTGATATTTAGAGGGTTTTAGACATTTTAGTATCTTGGTTTTGGGTCCCCTTCTTTGGTTCGAAATCAGCCCAAGATTAAGAAGGGTGTTTTTGTTTTTGATTCTCTAGCCTAAATCAACTCCTAGTAAGATCTTCTCTTTACTTTTAATTTTTCTTTCATTTTTGAACCATGCAAATGGATGATGGATTATGGAAATAATGAGTTTTTGAGTTTATGATTGTGTTCAATGATTAGTTATGGCATTGTGTTATGATTTAGAGGGAACAAAATAATGTTTGGATTGATTTTAGTAAGGTTTATAATAATGCTTGTTTATAAAAACCAATAGCAAAAAGTGTTGTTTAATCTCAAAAAATTTGGCTCTAGCCTCCTGGGAAAATTTAATAAATGGATTTATATATGTTCTTAGCATCATGGGATTATGGAGATGCCCAACCAATTCTTCCGGATGAGGAAGTTATGGCCGATTTACGGTAACTAGTCGAATCTGGATAGTTGTTTGGAAAACGGATTTAACCACTATATTTTTCCACAAAGTTCTGAATTTTAAAGCATGGGTCAGTAGTAGACACATTAATATAACTTCTCCAATTGAAATCACTTTGATTGCTATCATGGTTTGGGATTTATGACTATTTTCGTAAAGGGTAAAAATTTTGGAAATAATCTGGTTTGTGTAGTCAGGGGTAAAAGAGTCTTTTACTATGGTTCTGAAACTTTGTAGATAACGAGCCTTACATTTTTTAAAACTAAACTCAAAGGTCTATCCAGGAGTGAAAGCCTCATATTTAGAACATTTGTGAGCTAGGAGTTATGAGTTCATCAAGTCAAGTTAAAATCAGAAACTGAGTTTTTATGTCTAGTCCCAAAGTTTAAAAAACGTTTAGTACACCTAGATAAAATAAGAATTTTAATGCCAAAAAATTAGTTAGGGGTTTATTTAACTTATGAGACCAGATTCATAAGTCATTTTTGGGAGTAAAAATAATTTGGGAAGTTCGAATGCAATGCCATACATATTATGGGAACATGTCTAGTGACCACTTGTTTTATTTTACGTATTGTTTCTTTTCATCATACTAAGTCGCGTCACGTCTTTTAGGAGGTGCTTAGGAGTACTTCCCGCTCGTTCGAGACTCGTCACACTTCTGATCTAATTGTTCTCTCGGTGAGTTCATAGCCTCGCCTTTCTACTTATAAATGTTTTATAAAACCCGCGAGGGAGATACATGCTAGTTTTATAAATGCAACACATGTGATTTTCGGTATGCTGGACAGATTGTGAAATAATTGCATAAGTACCTATTGCAAAAAGCCCCAAATTCATGAACTATTAATTACTATGAATGGCGTGTGCGATAGTACTTTAAGTAGATCTATTGGGCCGTGATGCCATTTTTGTCTGGGGTTGTGACATCCCAATTGGCGCGGATCAACCATGAAGGAGGTATTTTGTATTGAGATTTCTTTAGAGTATATTGCATTATAACTAGTTGTGGGGCAAATGATTACATATTTATAATATGTTGGTTAACGTTTTAGTGGCATGAGCTTAATGCATTAGTGATTATAACTTGTTTGATCCACAAGTTTTCGATGATTAAAAATACTTGTGTTCACTCTTTATTTCATATAAACTCTATGGATTCACTCAACGTTTTCGTTGACTTTTTAGCATGTTTTATCTCAGGTAATCAAGGTTGATGGCTTGGAGAGGCGAATGGAGTTTAGCGCGAAATGTTTTGACTAAACTTGTTTTTGGTTCCATTCATTAAAAACACTTTGTGTTATGGTTTTAAAAGTTAAAACTTATGTTATGATGTTGTACGGTGACGATCTTGTGGACAAATTTTCGACTTTTCATCTTACATGAATGGGGCCAATGTTATTAATTTAATCTCTCTTTCGAGTCGTTCTTTAAATTCTTATGTTGTTGTGCTCATGACATTTACACCAATAAACTCGTTGCGTTCCCGCTGCAAAGTAAATTTAGGGGTGTCAAAGATTGGTATCAAGAGATTAAGGTTATAGAGAACTAGGTCATTTTTCAAAAACCTAAACTATAACTTGTTTTTTTCTTTCGTGCGCTAAGACTCCTGGTGGCCCTCGTCCACGTCAAGCTTATGATTCCTATTTAAGTACATATGCACGTTTCGGGTGCATTGCTATTAAAATATTTATATGATAAATATTATCATATATTAAGATATATATCGATTATCATGCATTATTCAAAAAAGACCTGGTAATAAAAAAAAATGAAAATTATTTGGCTTTAAATTACATAATAATTGAATTCATATACATAACAAATATTATCATTCATATTTGGTTTATTATCTATCATCACATTCGTTCATGGAGCATCGTCATGCATTTGCATATTTGCATAAGTTATTATTCATATAATATTTTCTTTATAGTGACCTTATGTAATTATTTTTGCGTGATTTACAGATTATCATGGAAAACCTACCTCCTCCTAATCATGTTGCGGATCTCCCCGAAGACGATCCGGAAGAGCAACCTGAACTCGCGCCCAAGCCCGACCATTTAAATGGATTTGCACTTCACCAAATTCCTCAACCAGAGGGTAACATGATTGGATGGATACTCGAAGATGATGAAGAAAAAGAAGAGGAAGAAGATCTAGAGATGGAAGAAGAGATGGAGGAAGAAAATGATGATGATGATGATGCCGAGGTCATCAACCCTTATGAGGAGGCTGATCCCCTCAACCTACCACCACCAAATTCAGACATCGAGTTCGAGGATATGGCAGTTGCTCCTACTCCTGTTGATCATGAGCAAGAGGCAGAGGCTAATACTATTGGTACCATCACTAGGGTACCATATTATGTGCGCCCATTCTCGGGTACCTTCTATGTGGGTAGTGGGTCTTTTCGGCAGGTTTTTGCCCCTGGCCCTACAGGTAGGGATGTCAACACTCTACATCGCAAGGTCAAGGGCCTTGCTCAGCAAATGTTCTTGGTACGAGATAACAATAAAAACACTATAACCACTGAAAAGGGATTGACCTTAGTGTTGATGGATTCGATATTTGGCAGAATTCGACACTGATTTAAGGAGTGAAATTAAGGGTCAACATGCGCTAAGGCGGAGTGTGTGTACATTGAAAGATCAAATTCGAGAGTTAGTACAAGGAGACAGAGAAGAAAATAAGAAATTAAAGACGATGTTAGAATCTACTTAAAGGGATTTTGATCGCTTGTCATGGCACCACCATAATCTGAAACAGTGGTCCTTTGAGGTTCAGTGGCACCTACACCCGTTCAGACATTATCGTGAAAGACCATATGTTGCACCTACTGCTCCAGTGGCTCCTATTGCTCGTGCTGACCTGTGTTCCTTCTGCCCGTCATATCTTGTCGTCCCTCGCACGATATACCTATGTCATGGTTAGAGATGCTGCCGCTAGAGATGAGGGCGATGATGCTGCTACTACTAGTGACCCACAACTGTCATAGCACATGGTATTCCCATCACTTTATATTCTTGTAGTGTAGGATCATTATAGTCTCTTTATTTTGCTATCACTAAACCGGGCATGTCGGTTTATAGACTTGGTACTTATGATTGTAATGACTTTGGTCATGTTTTGGTAAAACAATGCAACCTTGTACTATCTTTTGTGATGGATGAAGAATTACTATCCTTGATTATCTATATGATGTGTTGTGATCTCTTTTGGGCTTTGATTGTTTATACATGTTGTGATTTCTTTTCCTTTGTATGTTGTTGATTATTGAATTCATGTTGTGATTAGATTATTTGTACACATTATGACTACATAATTGTATAAGTACTCACCATGATTTCTTTTATGTCATGACAGAATCATGCCTCCAAAAAGAAGAACCCAAACTAATCCTTAACCTACCTTGACTCGAGAGGCCGCCGATCAATTAGTGCAGGAAGGAATCGAAGCAGCCCTTAGTGCTGAATGGGAAAGAGTAAGAATGGAAGCCACCAGAGCTAGAGGTCCTGCCGGAGGCCCAACGGCTGTACTATTGGCACGAGAATGTTCATTTATGGGCTTTATGAAATGTGGTCCTACCCAATTCCATGGTATCGAAGGTGCTGTTGAATTATGTCGTTGGTTTGAAAAGATCGAAAGTGTGTTTAGGATCAGTGAGTGTGCTGAAAGGAGTAAGGTGAAATTTGCTGCTGCCACCCTCCAAGGTCGAGCCTTGACATGGTGGAATTCCTAAGTCGCTACATTAGGACTCGATGTTGTTAATGCGAAATCATGGACTGGTATGAGGAAGATGATGATGGAAGAATTCTGTCCAGATGAAGAGGTTCAGAGGCTGGAAAATGAGTTGAGGAGCCTAAAGTTGAGAGACACCAATATCGCTGCTTATACTCAACGGTTCATTGAGTTAGCGTTATTATGTCCTGAAGCAGTCCCAACTGAAAAGAAGAAAGTTAAGCTCTACATTAAGGGTTTACCTGAGAACATCAAAGGGGAAACAACTTCCTCTATGCCTACTGTGCTCAATGAAGCTGTCTGAATGGCTCATACCCTAATGGAGCAGAAGTTACAAGCCAAAGCTGAAAGAATTGTCGAAGGCAACAAGAGAAAGTGGGAGAACAACAACAACAACAACAACAACCGGAGAAATTACCGGAACAACAACTACCACAACCAGAACAACAATCAAAGACATGGGAATGCAAGGGCTCTGACCACTACTCAAAATGTTGGGGAGCGAACCCACAAACTGGGCGTTGCTTCCAAAATGGAACCATTGGGGACTAGGTCATTTTGATCAGTGACTCCAAAGTGCAACAATTATGGGAAAATAGGACACAAGGAAAAGGACTGCAGAAGCAGGAATGTGGCTTCTGGTACCAATGCTCGATCAGCTGTAGTTTGTTATGAATGCGGTGAGAGAGGCCACAAGAGCAATGCATGCCCAAAGAAAGCTGATCGACAAGGTGGAAACGTGCGAGGTCAAGCGTATGTCGTCCGTGATGTCAAACACAACTAGGGCCCGAATGTTGTGACTGGTACGTTCTTATTGAATAATCGTTATGTTACAATACTGTTTGATTCGGGTGCGGATAAAAGTTTTGTGGATGTTAGATTTAGTCATTTATTAGATATTAAACCGGCCAAATTAAATACTGGTTACGAAGTCGAACTAGCCAACGGAAAAGTAGTATGCACCAACACTGTTCTGAAGGGTTGTACTCTGAATTTACTTGACCACTTGTTTTGACAATGATCTACATGCCAATTAGAGTTGGGTGTACGTTCGATGTAATCAATTGGAAATGGATTGGTTGGTAGAACGCGATGACGTCTCGTGTATGGTTAAAATGGAGGTACATGTGCCTTCAAGAAACAAGACGTTAGTTGTTATGAGTGATAGTGGCTGAATCACGATTAAACGTGATATCATTGCATTAAAGCAAGAAAATACATAGACAGGGGATCCAGTTGTTCTTTTGCTCAAGTGAAAGAGAAAGAACCTTAAAGAAATAGTGCAAGACGTGCCTAGTGACTTCGTAAATTTCCTTATTGGAGTGCTTCTTGTGTGATGTTCCAGGGCTCCCACCACCTGACAAGTTGGAATTTAGAATTGAGCTAGTGACCGGAGCCGCAACTTGTCGAACGCTCGTTGCACCATACCGTCTAGCCACGTCCGAATTGAATGAATTGTCGGATCAATTGAAGAGAACTATTAGAGAAGGGGTTTATTCGCCGTGCTTTCCTTCTTGGGGAGACTCCAGTTGTTGTTCATAAGAACGATAGGACTGATCTTTACGTATGTGCATCGATTATCGCTGAGGATAAATAAGTTCGACAGTAAAAAAATCGGTATCCTACTAACGAGGATTGACGACTTGTTGATCAACTCAAGGTTCCAGAGTTTTTACTTAAAGATTGATCTGCGGTCGGTTGATCACCGACCCTTCCGAATTTAGAGAAGAAGATATCCCCATTTACAGCTTTTAGGACTAGGTCGGTCATTATGAATTTCAAGTTGATGTCGTTTTGGTCTAACTAACGATCCTGTGTTTATGCTATGGAATTTTATGAATCCAGTGTGCAAGGGACCATCACCCTCGATAAATTTGTGATCGTATTCATTGATGACATACTTATCTACTCCAAGAATAAAGAAGAGCACGAAAAACATTTGAAGATCATTTTGGAGTTACTCAAGAAAGTGCAATTGTACGTAAATTCTCGAAGTGTGATTTTTGGCTTGAGTCAGTGCAATTTCTCGGTCACGTGATCAACAATAAAGGTGTTCACGTGGATCCTGCGAAGGTTGAGGCTATCCGAAATTGGTCTGCACCGACAACACCGAAAGAAGTCAGACAATTTTTGGGTTTAGCCGGATATTACCGAAGATTCATCGAAGGTTTTTCGTTAATTTCCAAGCCTCTAACTAAATTGACCGAGAAGAACAAAAAGTATGAATGGGGTACGGAAGAAGATGAGGCATTCCAAACTTTGAAGCAGAAGTTATGTTCCGCTCCTATCCTAGCGTTGCCTGAGGGAACTGAGAACTTCGTTGTATACTGCGATGCGTCGCACAAAGGTTTTGGAGCTGTTCTGATGCAGAGGGAAAAGGTGATAGCATATGCCTCTCGACAACTGAAGAAACATGAGGAAAACTACACGACCCATGATTTAGAACTGGGTGCTGTAGTGTTTGCACTTAGACTCTGGAGACATTATTTGTATGGTACAAAGTGTACTGTGTACACAGATCATAAGAGTCTACAATACATTCTGGATCAAAAAGAACTCAACATGAGACAGCGACGATGGATTGAACTTTTGAGTGACTATGATTGCGAAATCCGTTACCATCCTGGTAAGGCCAACGTAGTGGCTGACGCCCTGAGTCGAAAGGACAGAGAACCAATAAGGGTTAGATCTTTGGTAATGACGGTACACACCAATTTACCTGAGAGAATACTAAATGCTCAGACTGATGCAATGAAAGAGGAAAACGTGAAAGCTAAAAATCTTGGAAGGCTGATCAAGCCGATATTTGAGACCCGTTCTGATGGAATCCAATGCTTTGAAGGGCGAATTTGGTTACCATTGTTTGGAGGATTACGGGATTTGATCATGCATGAATCGCACAAATCTAAATATTCCATTCATCCAGGGTCAGACAAGATGTATCAAGACTTAAAGAAGCTCTACTGGTGGCCGAACATGAAAGCCGAGATCGCCACCTATGTCAGTAAATGTCTGACCTGTGCCAAGGTAAAGGCTGAGCACCAAAAGCCATCTGGTCTACTACAACAACCTGAAATCCCAGAGTGGAAGTGGGAGAAAATAACCATGGATTTCGTCTCAGGACTTCCAAGAACGCCAAGTGGTTATGACTCCATTTGGGTTATTGTTGACCGATTAACCAAATCTGCTCATTTCTTACCGATGAAGAAGACTGACAGCATAGAGAAACTCGCCCAATTATACTTAAAAGAAATTGTATGTAAGCATGGCGTGCCTACGTCAATTATCTCTGATAGAGACAGTTTGTTTACATCAAGATTTTGGAAATCACTGCAAGAAGCGATGGGAACCCAACTGGATATGAGCACTGCTTATCACCCAGAGACAGATGGTCAAAGCGAGAGAACTATACAAACGTTGGAAGACATGTTGCGAGCATGCGTAATTGATTTTGGTAGTAGTTGGGATCGACAAACAAACATTCAATAACACAATATATATAGTAATATATATATATATATATATATATATTTATATCTAACTAAACAAAATAATAATTATAACGTTTATTTAACCATTTAAACCACCAATTTATCCGGTTTTGTATTTATATAATTTCTTATGATATATATTTATTTGTCGATTTGGTATAAACTCCAAATGCCCCTTTGTGCGGATTCTGATCCTAAGAACTAATACGCACCCTTTCTCGGTGAGTTTCGTTCTCGAGATACTAGTACTCACCTTGTGTCTATTTTTGCTAAACCAACCAAACGGACCCCTTTGTTGTCTTCTATAAACCCAAACGCACACCTTGGTGTTTTATCAACAGCCAAACGCACCCTAATCTGTTGTTTATGTAATCTTGTCATCGCACCCTAATCTGTTTATGTCAAATCCAGAAACGCCCACTTTGTGGTGTTCCTACAGTCATATACCAAACGTACCTATTTGGTAAACTCAGATCCAAACGCACCCTTGGCTGTCTTATAGCCAACCAAACACACCCTTTGTGGTGTTATAAACCAAAACGCACCCTTGTGGGTGGTTGGCAGCCAAAACAAACGCACCCTAGTTATGTGAATGAAAACCAACGCACCCTTTGTTGTTAATCACATAAACAATCACCCCTTGAGGTGTTGTTGACTTGCCCAAAAACAGACGCTCCCTCGGCTCTGAGGACGAAAACCAAACGTACCCGCGACTGTTAAACTCAAACCGAACCCACCCCTTTTGGTGCTAACCCAAACCGGACGCACCCTTGTGGTGTAAAACCACATAAACAAACACACCCTGGTGGTGTTTTTAGCAAACCAAAACGCACCCTTTTGGTGCTTACCTTAAACCAGACGCACTCTGCTGGTGCGATCTAAACCAACCAAACGCACCCTAGTGTGGTTATAACAACCAAGAATGAACACCCCTAATCTGATATAACTAGATCCAAACGTACCCATATATGCTGCTCTAAACCCAACGGCACACCTCTATGTCGACTCAACACAAAAACTCTAAACGACCTTGTTGGTGAGCGAACGCAGCCCAAACCACTCTCCCCAGTGGTGGTACGTGTTTGACAAATAAACCGACGCACCCTTGTTATGTTTACATTGTAAACCAAAACGCACCCTAGGTCGAGTGAAAAACCAAACGCACTCCTTTGGGTGTTGTTTATACAAACCATACGCACATTTTGGGGCAAATTAAAAACAAGAAACAAATGCACCTTGTGGTGGTCTTGGGGTGGGGTTTCGGTGGACGATGGGGACGGGGGGTTGGTGACGGGGTTGATGTTGTAATGCGTTGATGTTGAGAGATGAGTGTGGTGGTGGCAGCGGGGCTGTCGTGGGGTAGCAGCCCAAAAGGGGGAGGGGGAAGGTGGCGGCTGTGTTGGTGGATCGTGGCGGTAGAGGCGCGTGGCGGCGAGTGAGATAGTGGATCGGATAGATCGGGTAGTGGGAAACATTTTTGGACTTGGCAGGAAAACTAGCCGGAAAAGTTTTCCGGCGACGGCTGATGGCGGCCGAAGGTGGGGCGACGGTGGCGGAAATGGAGGATCAGTACCGTTTATTAGAGAGGAGAGATTGAGAAGGAGAGGAGCTAAGGTAGAGATGAGAGATTTTATAACCTGATAGATTCGAGAGAAAGGAAGAGAAGAGGAGAGATTTCTACTATTAGGCGGAGATTGAGAGAGAGAGCTCTGAGAAGAGGAAGAGAGATGAACCGAACGGGTGGAGATATCAGAGACTGACTCCAATACTGTATTGACTGAGAGAATACGAAATGTGAAGTGAGAGAGTACGCGGAGAGAGTGGGAGGAGAAAGAGAGAGAGTGCAGGTGTGTGTGTTTTTATAAAAAATGAATCGAAAATTATGTATATATATATATATATTAAAAGTTATAAAATAAATGTGTCAAGTTCCAAATAGATGGGGGTTCATTTTGTAAATATTTTTACAAGGACCAAAAGTGTAACATTTGGTAAATATTGGTTCGGGACTCGTTTAAGCCTCTTAACGGATGATTTAAAATACGTAACTTGCGTCATTGCGTTCCAAATAATTTTTCCTATAAAAACGAGTATTCACTCGACAAATTTTCATAAACGTTTTATAAAATTTATTTAAAACGTTTATTATTTATGTGTATATTTCCGATAAACCTTGTACGTAAAACTGATATTTTACTCGAATATTTGCATCTTCAACAAACGTCACTGAATAAAATGATGACTAATTTATTAAATATTTTTATTTAATAAAAAGTGTTAATTAAATATAATTTAATTATTTTCTTGTTTCTATAATCTTGCGAGGGCATTTCAGTCACTTTCTGACTGTTTTCGGGTCTCGGTCAAAACTAAAAAGTTGTCTGGAATGTCGTTTTACATCAAATTGCTTTAGAGTCTGGGTCGTGAAAACGTGATTTAGCGGTTCGTTTTTGATAAGTCATCTCAGGAATAATATATATCTTTTTTTTTCGTTTTCAAGTCTAATAAGTTAAAAATAACTTGCACGTGAGAGATGTAATAATAAATATGATTTATTATTTAAAATATGTTCCAAAAATTTTACCGGTTACACGGTAATCGCTTTTATGTGACAATAAAAGACCAAAAGTCAAAAAGTCAAGTCAGACCCAAAAAGTCAAAGGGTAAAATAGTCATTTAAAATTTCGAAAATTACCAGATGTTACACCAGAGATGGTGAAAATCTTGATAAGATGAAAGAAAAAGGGGATCCGTGCATTCTGGTGGGATACTCCACTCGGTCAAAAGGATATCGTGTTTATAAAAAGAGAACAAGATTAATAGTTGAATCCATACATCTCAGATTTGATGAGATCAAAGAGATGTCAGAGACGTCTATTGCTAATGACACTTCAGGCCTCGTTTCCCAACGACAAAAGGCGTCAGATTATGACAACTCTGACCCCGTCCCACAACTACAAAATGTTTCTCCTTCTGCAGATACAATAGCTCCATCATAACAAGAGTTGGAACATCTTTTCGGTCTTTAGTACGATGAATTTTTCAATACGGGTACTTCAAGTGTCAACAAGTCCTCTTCTCCCGCCAACAATTATGCTCAACAAGACACAACACCCACAACGAATATTCACTCTTCAACAGAACCATCAACTCCAACTAATGTTAAT